>WMED01006256.1:6462-18646 GCA_019650415.1 Pipa parva | reverse complement strand
ATCAAGTAAGCCGGCTTCAGAGGACTGCCTCCCAGACCAGACACTACAGCTTCTGATAGCCGAGTGTCGGGTTAGCAGGAAGATACGAGGGACAGCATGTAATAGGCAAGTATTTTTTAAATCAATTTAAATGACAAAGTTGTTTAGTCTAGCATGCTATGCTAGACTAAACAATGTCATTTTGATGACGGGTCCACTTTAACAAACACCATTTATCATATGGCAAAAAACAAATAGAATAGTCCTTATGAAAATAATGAAACCGTAAAACAAGTACTATTCAATAAGAATTTGTGGAGGTTTTTAATAAACATTAACATTCATTTAAAGGGTTTAATGACAATAATTTGCTTCCATCATACATTTTGCCATACAAACCAGCCCGTCCCGAATAAACACAACTAGGAAACTATTAACACATTTCAGTTCAAAGTGCATTTAAAAGAGCAATTCCTTGCAAAGGTTCAGTCAGAACAAATATTACTTTATCAAATAACTCTGTAAAAAATTAATTTATCTAAACCCTGTCTAATAATGCTTCATTTTTAAGGATTCACATAAAAAAAGTCTCATTTCAAGAAATAAATATTTAAATTGATACTTCAATCAAACATTAACAAAATGCAAACTGAAACTACTATTTATTCTTGTAGTAAAAATAGCTTTTATAAAAACAGTCTCAAATAGTTTTAAGCAAACAAAATTAACCCTATCTGGCCTTTCTGCCCCCCTCCAAAACAATAAACTAGCACCAATCAACAAATGCAGACCACTTATTTAAACCAATACCCCCTTTTATATCTATATAACATTTGCACACATATTAGATTTTCACAAACTTGGTATGTAATGATTTTGCACATCCTTTAAATGAATTGTTGACTAGGTGCAACCAATACTGGACAAATTAATATATCCAAAACACATGAGCAGGCACTCCACTAGCTATCTATAGGTCTTTTATTAAAATAAGCATTAATGACATCCAACTTTATCTAGACTAACAAGTTGTGGTCTGAATGTTATGCATTAAATGTGCATTTAAAATATAGCTCATTGTGTGCGTAGCCATGGTTTATGGATATATATATATATATATATACATACATATACACACACACAGAAATTTAATTGTCTGTGAAAATAGAAGACAATGGTACAACAACGCCAATATGGTAATAGGCAAAACCAGTGTATCTCCCATTGTACAAGACAAAATAGGCACTACTTATATCAGCAACATAAATGCATTCTAAGCAAATAGTTATACATAGGGCGAAATCTTGAAATTTTCTCATGGTAAATATTGCAAGATTTTTTTCGATTAATATTTACTGATAGAAACTTTTGATCGAGTTTTTCTATCTGGATTTTTTGATAAGAAGATATCTATACTACTAAATGTAAGAAAGTATGGCTACCTTTCCATTGAAAAATTTGATCAAAGAACTCTATAGAAAAGTTTCAGTTCCTAAATAACAATAGAAAAAAAAAAATCACGTGATATTTACCACACGAACTGCCAAGATGTTTTCAGAATAAATTAAGAAAAGCGAAATCAGGATTTTTAGAGTTTAATAAATTTTGCCCACAATACTTAACTTATGTCTACCAGTGTGTATTGATAAAAAAATCATTTTTATTGCTGACATTGAAGTATCCTCTTACATATTAAAGTCTTAGCTAAATATATGTTAGATCCTTCATTTAAATTAGTCATTACTCTCCAGGGGTTAATATAATCATAGAAAAATATTGTTCTTACACATTTAAGACATTTTATCACATATAATAATATACAACTTAAAAATTATAAATATATTCTAGAAAATATGTATAAATGCCAGTCAAGCTGGCAAAATATCAAATAATTTTTCTCTAAAACAAACTTTTCATTTTATTTTAACTTCCTAATAAAATTGTAGGTCACAAATTTAGAAAATCGAAATTTTACTGTTTTTAAAGAAATCTTGAATGTTTAAAACTTTTAAGCAACTACAAAGTCTTAAGTATGTGATCTTCTCTGAGAACAAATTTCCAATAATAGGTACACATTTCTTATGCTCTCATCATAGGCCACATCTACATATCACTGTCTTTCATCATTTTCATTGGTTGGGTTTTCTTGGAAGAATATAGGACTTTCTGGTAAAGTAGCACGGACTTTCCTTTTCTCCTTAAAACGCCCTGAGCGGGAGATCTTTAGATTTCTGCGGCCAGTCTTCTCACTGAACATCTTATCAGTCCTGGAATCATTACTGTGTTCTGTACAACCACTAGATACAGAGTTCGGGTGCTGATTTTCTCTTGAGCCAGGAGAAGAGCTTAAGGATCCAGTTCCAACACCCCAGCCTCTGTCTTCTGTTTCAACAGACAATGGAGTATTATAGGCTGAAACCTCCTTGGGCTTTTTACGGACAGTCAATGATTTCCACCAGTTGCCGCTGGCACCTTTTCCTGTAGTACTCTCTGCCATGGTCTCCCTTTGCTTTGGGTATAGATATGTGAAAAAATTCCAGATGCACTTCCTTCAATTGTTATTGCAACCTATGTTGAGAAAATAGTTTTATATTAGTGTACAGCTGGGATAATTTTACTTATCCATTTATAACTCTGTAAGTATTGATTCAAAAAGGGATATACATGTCAAATTGGTCGAAAAGAGGGAAACATTTGTTTTTCCCTGCTTATTATAACTTGCTTTCCCCAAGTTATTAATAAATATTGCTAATTTTTACTGATAGTACCTATTTTTTGCAATATTATTTGAAAAGCTACTTAATGTTTCCTGCAAAACATATTGCTCAAAATGATTTGCCTTCCTATGCCTGGTGAAAACCATTCAGTCCTATGCTAAACTGTAGTGCACACATCAAAAGCTGCAGACTGTTACTAAACCAACACAAATATACACAAAAAAAATCCCAACAAAGTATCCTAAAACAAATCCCACAGGGACATGAGGGTAAACATGCATCTCTGCTACAAAGGGACAGGGGAGTAGGGCGAAGGGAAGGGGCTTCTAGCAGGGACGGCCCTCCCATTAGGCCACATAGGCAGATGCTAGGGGTGCCGGGTGTCCAGGGGGGCGCTTGTGTGCATTTTTTTTTTTTTTTTTTTTTACTACAGACTGAGCTGCTGGAGGTGAGTGGGGGGTGTGGGGAGATGAGAATGTTATCGCAGTTGTGACTTTATTATGGGAAAATTGTCACAATCTTAACAAAATTGTTTTTTGACTTTACAATGGGGAAATTGTAGCGGATTTGCTATGGGAATCTGCCGTTTGCAAATGATAGGATGTCAGTAAATCATATGATCGGGAGCGTGCGCTCCTCCCCCTTTGAGGCTCTCTAAAAAAATGTCACCGGTGGAGGAGGGAGCGAAATGGCTCCCTTCTGTTCAAAGATTGCTGACCCCTGGTTTAGAACATTTTTTCTAAGTCCCCATTGAAAAGATCAGAAATGTGGACAGAAAAGGAGCTCCACTGATAGTAAAGTGTAGTGGTATTAATGCATTGATATTTAGCAATATAAATCTTTTTCAATATTGATACATTTTATTCATTACTATATAAATTGAGGAAAGGAAGAAAAGGTGATAAGGCGAAATGGATCAAATAGGTAAATTTGTGAAATAGCTGTAACAAGAAGCAGTACGTAACTTGAAGTAGCGATACAGGAAAAAGAAGTCTTTCAGTAAGAATTTCTCTTTCACATGTATATAGCTATGGACCAAATGGCACCAAGAAAAATACCAATAATTAATTAGTAGATAAATACATAAATTACACCTTTATTTTGATTTTGGAAACTTCAATTTTTTTTTACTAGAAAATTTTGTTTGGCAGCCAAAAAATATGTCATCCCCTAGATTATTAGGTTCAGAAATGCTAAAACAAAGTTAGTTCTTGCCAAAAAAAATACATGCATCTGTATATAAGCACCCTACCACTGCTTTGTGTCCAGTTTCATTTTTGAATTTTAACTTAAACATATTAAATCAATATAGGTACATTTACCAATTGCAAATCAAGCCCTTTATGCAATACATAAAGTACAAAATGATCAAAAGAAAAAATCAAGCTCTTAAATTACAACATGCTGTTAGGAACTTAAATGAAGAAACTTTGAAAAATAATTTGTCTGATATTAAAAGCTCTAGTTATGTGCATTTTGCAGTAAAGGAAATAGTTTGCTCTTAGGTTACATGTAGGAATTGATTCAAAACATCCTGTGTGTCTTTTCTGATCACTCAGGTGAGCTGAAGAGGTGTGTTGTGTAAATTGCCTGAAGGAACACAGATACAGAGATGGCCAGATACGCGCACAATTTTGGTTTCGGCTAAAGTCTGTTTACTTGGCAACAAAGGACAACAGTGCTCACTGAACAAACGCAATAGCAAAAGACATACAGTTCTGATCTAATATTAGAGGTCACATTAATCTCTGTTAATTCAGAATTTTATTGTGTATATTAGTAGTTCAGAACCCTTGGCCACAAGAAGCAGTGCAGGTGTTTAATATATAGTCAGGTAAATTTGAGCGGCTTAAACAGAAACAGATTCTGTGGATCAAAATTTTCCATGTTACTTTGGGGGCTAAGACATAATGCGGAGCTGACTGACAGATTGTAAGGCATTATACTCTATGAGTCACAGGCATCTGCAGGGGAGCTCTGGAAGGTCACCAGCCCATGGCCCCCTGCTACCCCAGAGCGTTGAGATTTTCCAATTGGCGCGATGTGCCACATGACTGTGACGTCATAACTTCAAGTAGCCCACCCCACCCCTCCTTAAATATTCAGCTGGGGATAACCATGCAATGAGCCACTGCTAGTTCACTTGTATACATTTTGTTGCAGTATGCCATTTGTTACAATTCATGAAGCAATCGCAAGAGGAGACCCACAGATATTGCTATCAATTTATCACGCTTACTTGTATGCGGTAAAAATGTGCAAAATGCTAGGTAATCATCTGAAATGCACATGAATATACAGTAAGTAACATATGAACACAAACTCCCTCAATCATTTTCTAATCATTGTAGATAACCTGTTACATTTAGGGAAACTAGATTGTAAGCCCCACAGGGGCAGGGACTGGAGTTTTGTATTGCATTTATTCATTTATATAGTGCTGATATATATTACACTGCGCTTTAGAGATTAATCATTCACTTCAGTCCCTGCTCCGTGGAGCTTACAATCTAATTTTCCTACTAAATCACACATACAATTGACCTGTAGTATATTTTTGTGGGAGGAATCCCACGCAGGTGCAGGGAGAACATGTAAACTCCATGCAGATGAAGTCCAGGGTGGAATTGAACCCAAAACCCAGAGCTGCAGGGAAGCAGTGCTAAACACTGCACTGCACTGCCCCTAGAGCAGTGGTTCTTAACCTTGTTTGAGGTACTGAACCCACTAGTTTCATATGCACATTCACCAAACCCTTCATTAGTGATAAGTCACTTGACCTCTGTGTCTTGGTTGGGTGAGGCTAAAAGGATGACTGACATTAAAGTTCCTCCAATCAGATCCCTTAAATCAGGGAGCTGATTGGAGCTGCACAAAAGTTGCAAGGCAGTCCTACAGAACAAGCTGTAAAATTGCATCTGTCCATGTAAATTTAACAATCATAAAGGAACTGATTACTGCTTGGCCCTAATTATAGGCTATATAATATATCTCTTTACAAAGCCTGCACAGCAATTTCAAATTGCAATCCGAAAAAATTCGTTTATGCATAAAATTCAATTGAACATTGTGTTTATTCTGCTTTCTTTACTGATTTTGAGTACTGCAAAAACCACAGTTAACTGGCATTATGCCAAGAATATCTGCAGTTAATTATACCAAGGTAATTCAGTTATTGTCAATTACTATTTTTCTTAGCAAAGCAGAATTACCTAGTTAAGCCCAATAGGGTTAAAATTATCTGTTTGGATTCTGTAACTAAACAGGTATTAATTTTAAGATAAGTCGGGAAATATCTGTATGTGTCATCCAGTGTCTTAGGTTAGGGACACACTAGCATATGTGCACATTTTTTTTTTTTTTTTTTTTTTTTTACGAAAAAGGCATGTAGCAAAGGTACACCAGTACATTTAGACTGGCATATTTTCAGGATGCATTTTATATATAGGTGATAGGCATTAACATGGCACTTTTCTTTCCTGTGTGACTGCTATTGTTCAGTTCCTATTGCTACTAATCTGAATGCTACTTTTGCATTGTTCACATTTGCATCCATATGCTAGCAAAACACAACATAAAGCGTTCTGGCACATGTTCCTATCTATTATATGCAAGTGTGACAGTGTAAGCATATCATTACCTTCAATGGTTTTTTAGTGATGCATATTTTTGGTGTTTTTTTCATGACACCCTGGCCTTAGGGGGATATTTATAAAGGTCATTTCAACATTTTCACTGCTGTTCTGTTTTGACATTTTTTGCAGCATTATCAACATTTTTTCTTTTTGCAGCATTTTCAAGTTACCTCATTTTATGTAGTGCCAAATAAAATTTATCGACATCAAAAAAAGATTAATATCAATAAATATTGATGTGTTAATACTGCTACACTTTACATTACTTTCAATGGAGTTCCTTTTCCATTGATATCAATATCACTGATCTTTTCAGTGGGGACTTATAGAAAAATGTTCCAAACCATCTCCATAGAGAATAATGAAATCTACCACTCTCAACCAGGTGAACACTTTTCAGGGATAAAAAAAAAAAAAAAAAAAAAAAAAAAAAAAAAAAAAGGTCATCCACAATCTATGGAAAAAATATATTTCAACTGATCCATAGAATCACAGGGAAACCCTTGCCAACCAGACCTGAAATAGCACTGCTACATATATACCCTCCAAAAACACCAAAACCAACAAGAATTATAGCCACACACCTAATTTTAGCTACAAAATTATGGATAGCAAAGTGCTGGAGGTCACCCAAAGTGCCATCATACTCTGAAATCATCAAGACATTTGATCTGAAAGCTGAATATGAAAGAATAAATGCTTGTAATCAAAACCAATATGAACAATATCTAAAAAATTGGGAAAGTTGGATATCATTTAAAGAAATAAATCACAATACTTTGACTCAACAACAAACAGAACTACAGCTATAGAAAAGACACTGAGACCGACAATATATGTCAAAAGGATGTTTAATAATGTTATGAAGTTGCATCACAGATAAGAAAATAGTTAAAAGGAAACAATGATATTGTAACAATAGACAAATACGTATGTAAAAGAAATATGTTTGTTAAAACTAATAAAAACTTTAATGGAAAAAAAAAAAAAGTCAGAAAGGGCTTAATAATTATCGGTATGGGCAATATCTATATTTTTTTTTTTTTTTTTTTTTTGTATATTTGATCTTTATTGATTTTTCAAATTACAACTTTTCCAAAATAAAATAAATTAACATTTCTCAATTGACAGCAAATGTTTTCTTTTGTTTAATATCTATATTTTTAAAAAAGGTACTTACTGTATATCATTATTGATATATCAGGAGAAAACTGTTTTTATATTTATAAATATCCTCTAAAGTGCACCTGTCACCTCAAAACTATAATAGAAATTTAGGTTGTACTAATGAAATAAATGTTTTGCAAATATATATATGTATTTAAAAAAAAAGGTACCTTTAAACAGTATTTTTCCCACCTTTTCTTTCCTGGGTGTGCTAAATGACTATTGACATTAAAGCTCCTCTAGATTGGGATTAAAGGGATCTGATTGGAGGAGCTATGATGCCAATCAATATTTAGCCCTGCCCACCCAACACTCGGAAAAGGCAGGCTGTCAGGGAAGATGACAGAGAGAAATACTGTTTAAAAGGTAAATTTTGTTTATAATACATATACATTTACAAAATGTTTATTTCATTAGTACAATCTACAGTAAATTACTATTAAGTGTTTTGAAGTGACAGGTGAACATCAGGGCCCAGTATTCTTTGCCATAAAAAAACGATTTTTTAAATGATAAAATAATTAATTTTCAGATGTACATAATGAAAAATTATGAAGCTCTTCAAAGATTTAAACCGAATGATGCTACCTGGTTGCCTGCCTGATCTCCCTCACTCTGCACTGTGTAGCCTATAACTACACATATGCTAAGCAGGTAGGATCATGCAGGCAATCTGAGGCAAAGTGTTATATGGCAGAGGGTACTGGATCCTGGAGTTCTCCCTCCCATGTTCTATTAAAAAAAAAATTAAATAAATAAAGTGTTGTGATAGTTTTTCTGGTTAATGTAATCCAATATAATGAAACAGTATATAATGGGGCATATTTACCAAGACCAGTTTGACCATATCGATTGATTTCACCCCCTTTCGCTGTCAATTTTTGTTTCACTGTACTTTTCAATTCCGCTGATTTACATAGGATTGATAAAAAAAAAAATAAAAAAAAAAAAATGTTTCTCCATCAAAATAAATCATTAACAGGGGGAAACTGCAGTGTTTTTCTATGAGGGTTCCTTCTATTACAGATCAATATCTACATCGAGATTACTTTTCGATGGGAAAATATTTTGGACGTAGGCTAAATGACAGGACCAACTCCATATTGAATAATGGGATTATGCCAGCTTGAGGGTGAAGAATTGTTTTGGGGGATAAAAAGTTTTTGTACAGCTTAGTATATAGGAGAAAACAGTGAGATTATTAAATATAGCAGCAGTTCTCAACCTTTTCGGGGTGGTGACCCCCGGCGTTGATGTCACCGCGCCGCATGTGATGACGTTTCGGCCGAACTTCATCATGTATGCGCGTCACGTGGTGACGTTCGGCCTCGCGACCCACAGGTCGAGAACTGCTGAAATATAGGCTGTTTTTCCTGCATTTAATAGTTAAAAAGCCTGATCAACTTTAGTAAATGTGTCCCAAAGTGTGGAACCCTTTTTACAATGTAAATGTCTTTACATATGTCATCAGTGCATACATAGCAATAAACAAAATTTAAAAGAATTATTTTTGTTGACATATACAAATGTAAGTTCAAACTGACACCTTAATATATATATACACACAAATAATACTTTAGTTATGAATTCAAAGTGACTTCTAATTTTCTAGAAGACTTTACATTGATGCATTAAAACTGCTATGGGAATAGCACATAAGCAGCTGAACATTAATTTTTCAGATAAGCAACTAACAAGTAGCCTGCAAATATATCTTGAGATCAACAAGTCAATTATGGGAATAGTACACAGCACAGGCATGTCAGTTCTTGTTCCTGAAGGCCAGGGTATTAGTTTCAGGTATTTTTTACCAAAAGCAGTTGGCAAAAAATATGGTAAACTGTATGAGCATTTATTGTTACATTTTTTCATGGCTATGTGTTAGGCTGCAAGGGAAGGACTGAATAACAATGAGAACAGTGAAGAGCTGGATAATAATCCAATCATATGTTGTTCTAATGTGCCATACATAACCAACTGGTATTGAAACATGTTTACAGGGAAAGCAGCAGGTTTATCTGTCAAAACAATCTAAATAGGATTGCCATTTTTTTTTTTTAATTTTTGGTTTTTCCAACATTTTATGTTACATAAACAAATGGTCTTTGATATGGAACTTTAACTTTGGTTATATAAATTTGATTTTCATTTTTCTTTATATAGTGAAAAATAGACTCCCCCCCCCCTTCCCTTTTTGTCAACATTTAATTGTTTTGTTGTAATTTAGAAGTTTAGACACGTTTGGGTATTTTTCTGTTCTAGTGCTTTGCTTGTTGTTGTCTTTGGATTTGTTTAGTAGTTGTGGTTTTGTATTGTGTCTCTGCGTTGGATATATTGTGGTGACTGTTAGTATTCTTATTGACTGGTGTATTGTGTAAATGATAGTGGATAGAGTAAAGTAGAGAATATTAGGTATAAGCGAGATAAGATTTTGTTGCTTCAATTCACAGTCCTATTGCATATTTGTATATCTTTTCTCTTGAGTGACTATATTTGTGTTAAGATTAGCATTGTTTTTCCTAATAGAGTTTCTAGATATTGGGTCCATGGTAGCCAGATTAGTTCATGGTCATATGGTTTGTCTAACATTGCATATCTGATTTTTTCCATAGCTCTAATATAGTTAACTTTGCAAATGAGTTCTTTTTGTGATGGTAAGTTTGTTTGTTTTTTTCAAGATCCTGCCAATAGTGTCTTTGCTTCTGTTATAATGAGTGTTGCGAGTTGTTGGTCTTTTTTTCAAAAGAGCGTTTTAATTGGCATTCCTAGTAGAAAGGTGATGGGGGAACTCTCTTATTTGTACTTTAAATATTGTTGTTAGGGTATCTGATATTGTTTTCCAGTAATTTTGTGCTACACTTCAGGTCCACCAGGTATGTATGAAGGTGCCTATTTGAGTGCATCCTCTGTAAAAATTTGGTGTTTGGTTGTTTCCCCAAATTTTGGCGAGACATTCTGGGGTGTAATACCATCTAAAGATCATTTTGTATGCTCTCTCTTTTATGGTGGTGCATACTGATGATTTGTTAGCTAGTGTCCATATCTTTCTCCAGGAGTTTTCATTGATGTTGATAATTATATTTGTTTCCCCATTTAGTCATATATGAATACAGTGGTACCTCGGTTTTCAAATGACTTGGATTTCAAACAAATTGGTTTTCAACCACGAAATTCGAGAAAATTTTGTCTTGGAATCTGAACAAATATTTGGAACTCAAACACCCGAGATGAGCAGAATGGCATTCGCAGCATCAATACAAGTCAATCTGCGATTGGATTTCTTATGGGATAAATTGTTTTGGTTCTCAACCAAATTTGGTTCTCAACCGCACTTCCAGAACGAATTGTGGTTGAGAACCAAGGTATCACTGTATCTTGTTTGGGATAGGTTTGCTAGATTATTATGTGGGAGCTTTGTGTGCTTGGTACCCTTATAGGCCATTTGCCAGGTGGATCAGATTTTAATTTAGTATCTGGTACAGAAAGTTATTGGAAAATATATCACTGCTTGAGCTAAACACTGCAGTAAGTTTGACTCCATATGGGAGCATATTTACGAAGATGATTTCGACCATATCCATTGGTTTCACCCCATTTCGTTGTCAATTTTTGTTCCTCTGTACTTTTCAATCTCCATGATTTATAAAGGATTGATAAATGTTTCCCCTCAAAATAAATTTTTTGCAATAAATATTGATCTGTCGACAGGGGCACAAGTTGCAATGCTTTTCTATGAGGATCCCTTCCATTACAGATCAAAATCAATATCTCATTTGATGGGAAAATATTTTAGACATTGACAGGACCAACATAGGAAATAATAGGTTTTTGTCAGCCTGAGGTTGGAGAAATCTTTTGGTCTATAAAATTGTTTATGTATAGTTAAGTAAATAGGTGAAAACAGCTATATTGTTAAAAATAGGCTCCTTCTCCTGCATTTACTAGTCCAAAAAAAACTTTTCAACTTTAGTAAATGGCCTCCATCATATATTCTACATTATTTACTATATATAAGATTTGCATATTTAAAGTTAAGACTTACACATACTTATGTATCTTCTTATAAATCTACATTCTAGAACAGGAGAAACTTTTGCATATACATATGAGGATTTCTTTAAAGGTTTTACAATGTAAAAAATGCAACAAAGTGACTTTTTACATTTAGATTAAAGCTTTTTAAATATGCAATACCAGTGGGGAAAAAAAAAAAAAATTGTGTTTCCTCAGAGTTAAGTGGTCAAAACAAAACTTGACTTTTATAAAATATCCCAAAATGTACCATAATAACGTTTAAAAGAAAACATGTAAAATGTCTGCTTTCTAACGGGGGGCATTAAATCAGTTATCAATGTGATGCAGGCACAATGATTGCTGCTTAGAAACTATTATACACGGTGTCAGCATTTATTAGGCAGGATAACTGGCTACAGGTTACCGATACCGGTGGTTATTTATAAAAAGTGGGTTTTTTTTCCTGATTCAGCATCCTAATTTAGATTTCCAAAACTGACATAAAAAAAGACAAAGTATTCTGGTGGTAACAGATTAAAAAAAAAATCAAATCTGTGTACAGCTGCTGAAATGAGCTCTCTGATTCCCACCTCTCTTACCTGTCCTGCAGGAAATAATCATTTAATGCCAAGCAGAGTGAGGGGGGGGGGCTGTTAAATACCTGCAGACTAG
>WMED01006255.1:0-18647 GCA_019650415.1 Pipa parva | reverse complement strand
GCTTTGAAGCGCTTGGTTTATACAGTAACTGGCCATCTGGATCGCATTGCCCTTGCCTCCTTTAGCTTTTTGCCTTTAGTCATTTGATAAGGCACTAATGCCAATTTTTCCTTCCTTCTATATTTTGTTTGGCTTTTTCAATTCACAATGGAAACAACGATGTTTTTGAGGGGCAGCACTTGGGGGCAGAATTTATTAAAACTGAAATACTGATATCGCGATATCGATGCTACTGATATCGGATGATTTTTGTCAATATCGCGATATTGATACTACCAATATTGCATTGTCAGCCAATTTTTACCAATATTGCTGGTATCACAATATCAGCTGATTTTTATCGATATTGCAAACTGCCAATACCGTGATATCTCAATTTGCCGATATCGCCAATATCGATATCGTGATACTAGAAGTATCAATATCGCAATATTGAATTTTCAGCAATGTTATGGATTTTTCCATAGAAATGGACAGCTTAACAGATTTTGACTTTGCGATATTGTAGATATTGCAAGAGCAACAAAAAAAAACAACATCGCAATATTGGCAATATCAACATCGCAATACCAACATCGTGATATCAGCAATATCGACATCGTGATATTGTTAAAAATTGGCGATATTGTGATACCGTTATTGGCAAACACTGGCAATATCGGTATCGCAATATCTGCAAAAATGGGCGATATCGTGATATTGGTAAAAAAACGGGTGATATCGTGATATTGGTAAAAAACGGGTGATATCAGTATTTTGGATTTTAATAAATTTCGCCCATTATCATATATGTGTCCTATCATATGGATATTTTTATTATATTTGACCTTTAGCGCTTCTTCGTTTACCCTTATATGTTTTTTATTGTATTATATAATATTACATAAGTGACTCAGTTTTCCTGCTCAGTTTAATAATGTAATAACATGATTCATAGTTTTGCATTTTCTATGCTTTCAGATCCTTAAAGGTAAAGTTTGGGATCTAATTAAAAGTGTTTGTGCGTAACTGGACATATTAATAAATTATAATATTTAAAAAATGTACAGTTTTGAAAGAAGCTAGCTGTGCTACTAGTATATTCTCTCATTGTCTCTACTCCCCTCTCGTTTTAGTTTTATGTAACTCAATAGCTGGAGTTATCTAGTCATTGTGTGCAAACCAATCAGGAACACATTTCATCACAGAGACATCATGACTTTCTGATGAGAAATGTTTCTGATTACAGCAAGGTTCTATTTTTTTTTTCCATTGGATTCCAGACATACATTTCACTAATGAAGAGGTGTGATTATAGGTGAGTGAGTTATATATTATAAATTTAAAAGGATAACCTGTATTGTATCCCAATTTCAAAACCCAAAATGAAAGGTAACAGCAAGATGTCTTTTATATCATTATTTTCAATTCATCAATGCCACCTTTGTATAGTATGTGTAAGGTTCTGTTTGCAGGATTTCATCCCTGGTCTCACTCTCAACATATGGTAACATTACACATCTGCCACTGGATTGTTTGTTTTTCACTTTCTTGTTGTATAACTTGTGCTTTAACTTGATTCCACCTTGATAATGCTTTTCTGCCTTCTGATCAGTCTGTGGATAGTATTTTACAATTGGGGAAAAAGGAAGTCAGAGTTAGTGCAATTGCTTTAGAAAAGCAAACCTTAGATAATTGTAATCTCTTGCCTAGCTATAAACATTCACAACTGATGCTTGCATTTCCTGTATTTGCCTGTTGTACTTCAGTACTGGCAGTTGTCACATGGAGGGGCTTCCCTGAGGACTTTGATCTGTGAGCACCATGTAGCCAAGGTCATGTTTCTTTGCTAGAAACCACTGATGAATACTAGAGTGGTATTAGACCTCACATCCAAAGAGAAGCCCACAAGAACCTATACTTGCCAGTGGACAGTGTGCATCATTAAACTGTATTACTTGCTTCAATTACCTTTAGGAAACCCAGGTCAGTACACTGTTCTACCTATAATATCCTCTGTTTTATTGACAGAGCCCATCATGTATCTGACCCTGGCACTCATGTCCTCAGTGATAACACAAAGCTTTCCAAGAGTACTGTATAGCAGGGATCAGATAAACAAGAGAGTCCTGAACCAAAATTTGGAATATAATAATTATTTTAAAATGAATAGTCTCATAAACAAACTTGGAACAGATGTTAAAACAGACATACAACACTACAGCCATCTCCAGACAGAAAGAGATGACTAGTCAATACCAAGCAATATAGTTATAACCGAGCAAAACAAAAATGACTAGCCAGTGTTTATATAAGAAAATCCCACAGGGAATAACAACATTTATCAGAGAGATGCCAAGAGTTGAACTAGGAACTGGATAGTTAGCTAGTATAGCTAGTAAAATAATGAGCAGCCCAAGAACAGTATTTGTTTAGTCACAGAATATAATGAACTCTTCCATGCAGTATAGTTTCATTCTCCAAATAAACTAGGGACACTCTCCTGAGTCAATCCTATTGGACACATTCCTCTTGGAATTTTTGGCATGTTTCTTTCATTAAAAAAACACAATGACTTTGCCACCTACAGTATATGCAATGCTTTTGAATACTGCACCCTTTATTTCATAAAGCACAGCAATCTTCTTTAAAGCACCGCTACTGCTGACATTGGATAAAAAGAATGAAATACATAAACTTACATTTAGGTCAGGGAAGAGGGACAGGTCTGGCTTTGTCATTAAACACTTTATGATAGGATTCGCTTTTAAATATTTCAACACAAGTTGTGAAAATAGCATAAGAAAAGAAAATAAATGTACATTCAGTTTTATGGAAAAAAATACTGTTAAAACATCAGAAATACCTCATTGCGTTGTGTTTAAATGATAAAATCACCCCCGTTACATCTGTGTGTATGCCCGCAATAATGAATACTCCATACTTGTTTTATTTATAGGGCTTACTATCTAGAAGCAACTGGTCTAGAAATGGCATAAAATGGTGATCTACCACCTAAATTATACAAATGGCAAAGAAAATCATGTTTACAAAAACTTTAATTCAAATCTAGTGCAAATCCCTGGTAAAATACTTTAATAAGGATAAAATAATCCAATGAGTGTAACAGAATTGTCACAAGCTTGAATGCAATGTACTGGTATATAGGAAATTACAAGCTATGATTTGCTCAGAACTATTGACAAAACAATGCACATGTAAAGTTTAGATAATACAAGCAAGACACTACACACAGCACACCTGATGCAGGGGACCATTGTCAGTATTTATTAATACCCACATTGACTAGTAGCATTACTATATATGATAAAGAAGGAAAACACCAGAGACATAACTATAAAGCTGATTGATGTAATAGATCAGATATACCACTACTTTCCAAAGGTCAGAATTGCCCCAATATCTCCAACAGGAAATACCATCCATGGTACAAGCAGGAGGCTAAAGATGTAAATGAAAAAGCTTAAGATTACATATACGCTAGTAAGGAGAAATTGATAAGGAAATGTATTAAAAATCCATATTAGAAAAAAAAATGATTAAGTATAACATTACATTATTCATCAAATAAAATATCATTCTAAGTAGAATTTACAAACGTCTCAAAGTGAAATTAAAACATTGAGGATATTAAAAACAAATCCTTTTTTAAAATGATGGGTACCAATATATTATATTCTAACAACATGAGCTGATCTGTAATATAACCATTTTCATGTTGCTCAGCGAAGTGTTTTTAAATTAACCGTCTTGCTTTACATAATAAAACCATTGCTCTGTGCCCTGCAGCAAAACGACATTGTTTAGCATTTTGTTTTACAACCTAAGAAATTACTGATTTCTTTTGCGGTGGGTTGAAAAAAAACAATGGTGCAATGAGTCACCGAGCTCTTCAGTGAAAACACAGTAACCTTATTCAGTATTACTCATTTGCCTGCATACTGTTTAATGAAGTCATTTCTAAATAATGCTACATTAGGGAACAATCAAGTCTTTGCTATCCAAAATACATTAATTATGAAGAACAACAAAACTAAATTGTACTGATACAGTTCAATACCTTCTTTATATTGATATTTAGATGTATGAATAAAACATTTTATTAATATCATGAGCTGCATTTTCATAGCTTGATATTTAAGTAACTATATAGATCGTTGATATATACATTGATACTCACTGGATCAAGTCAGTTTAATGAAATAATCTGTAAGTATAATGTGTGAGTACATTTTATATTTATGTTCTTTTCTATAGCAGCAGAAAATATTAACATTGTACCTTAGTTTGGCCCATACTAAAATTAAAAACACGTATGTCAAATATCATAAACTTAATTTGTTTAAATATAGTTTACCAACAGGTGTTTGGATTTATAAGCAGAATGGGATTTCTTAATGCAGGATATTATTGGCCTTTTGAAATTTCTTTTGAAAAAAAATAGAAAAACAACATCCAGCTTATGTAGTTCTCTCTTAATTGAGCTCGTTCCTGGCAAGATGATTAGAAGAAGTTCTGCTAAATTGCTGAGATTGTATGTAGATATCTAGCTGATTTATACTTCATAATGAGAACAACTGGGTACTTCAAAGATATACTTCTTTCTATATGGCAGTTGACAAAATAAGTTTCTGCTTTACACTTTTACTGCAGAGTACAAGGGGAATACATCAAAGGCATAACCAATTCTAGTTAAATTGTAAATGGAGAAATGAATCGAAGGACAACAATATCAGAACCTCAGAATACCAATACCAGTGCAGTACTTCTGCAGTAATCCAAGAAATATTAACTTATTTCTGTGGGGGGTTTTTATTCAACACCTACAGTAAGACATTGTAGTCATGTATTTCCTTAAATACAGCCAAATAAAGCCTTTTTCATTTCCTTATTTAAAATGTTCAGAATTCTTACACATCGTTGCTAATCAAAAGGTAGAGTGTGTGCATTTGAAAAATATAATCATGAGTTATTCCATACACGAATCCTTTATTTATGTTCCATACTGCTTATTCTATGCAGTTTAATAAGAAAAAATAAGTTTATTTCAAACACTCAGGACAATTAATTGAATGATTTCTTTTTTACTTGTAAGTATGTATGTATGTAAAACTAGCATCCTCGCAAGTGTTTTGGTATTTAAAGAACTAATGCTTGTTCTACCTAGGGGTGATTCTTAATGGGAGGTGCTAATTATATTTACCAATCACCTTCTTCGCTCCAGCACTGGCTCCTGCTTCAAGAAACACCAGTCTTTTTTCTTCTGTTTCTACTTACTCTTTAACATCGCTGATTGAGCATGTGCAGAAGCAGTGAGAGCATGCTCAAAAGAAAAAAATTAGCTATGTTGAAGAGAAGGCATGAACCTCCTCTTTGTATGTATAAAAATACATGAAATGTTGAGAAAAAGAAGGGACAAGCAGAAATCTCCCTAACCCCACATAGATATCATCAGTCCTCAAATACAGATGCTTTCTTTTCTTTTTATTCCTCTTTACAGTAAGAAATACTTTATATAGTGTATACTTTGTACTACTTATGTAGTGTATACTTTATATAATGAAATATATTCAAAGACTCTAACAAGGAATAAGTATTGTATCCGTTCCACTCAGAAAAGACTTTCCTGTGTACTATCTTATAAAAAGACTTTCTTATTGTCAGATTAGATGGGTGCCAATGTTTCTCCAGGGTGTCACAGTAATATGTACAAAAATAGAAGAACTCCAAAAAAATCATGACTACAGTGTAGAATTTAATATAGAATTGGTTGCAAATGGTCAGTCTCATTCATATAAAAATTGTTAGATGATCAATAACTGTAATTAGCAGATAACCCTTTAAGGTATTCACTATTCAGAGAGAGAGAGAGAGGCTTGTAGCATCAATAAAGTGAAGGTTATAAAATGACCTTTAGTATTATCACACACCACAAGTTGCCTTCAATACACCTCTGTCAATCCTGACCCAAGTGCAATGCTAGACCTAGAGGAATTCATGGGGCTATGTGAAGAAGGGCAGTTTTAAGTGTGGGCACTTGCATTGGATTTGCAGCCAAACACATGATAACACTGCCAAATTTATTCTGCAGGGAGTTGTGTTCAGTGGAAAGCAAGTGGCCTCTTTATACCTCAAGTAAAGGAAATTCTACACCAAGCCTAAAAAATATCATGCCCCCAACCCACTTCACTGGCTCGTTATTCAAGGGCAAAATGGTTATAATACATCCTTGCAATAAAGTAAAAAATATATATTACTGGAATATTGCACAAAGCTGTATAATATTGATTATTTCCTGCACTGCTAGAGTCCCCAACACCCTCATTAATAAGATATTTCAGTATTTTCAGTTAATATCATACAAACGATTGAAGCTTCCAAGAAAGTGGTTAAAATCCACTGAGAGTCTCTAATAGCCCACACTTCACACCTATGGACTAAAGGCTCCATCAATTAACATTTTCTCACACCATGACCTGTATGTGCAATTTGGAGGATTTTTTAATTGCATTACTGCAACTTCACACTTAAATAATTGTATGATATTACATATGGGTGTCAAACTTATTGCATCTGTATCAGTTTGTGGCTTTGTAGTTTTGCACTGTTGTTTTACTGAAAATACCTCACTGTATTGTACAAGTCTGTTACTTTTCAGCTTTGATGTAAAATTGAGTAGATTTCATTGCTCTGTTCCAGTCTGTGATTTTTTTTGATGTCAGGATGTTAAACTGATAACATTTTACTATGGTGTACCAGTTTCTGTACAAATTTGTCACTCTTAAGATTTTTGTTCCATACCATACCTGAAAAAGAGACCTAAGTAGTGTGGAAAGCTTGCATTTACCATCTATTCAGTTAGCCAATAAAAGGTATCACCTATACTCTACTTGTCTCTGCTTATATCTAGGTTAACACGATGCTACACTCTACTATATCTGATAGTATACTATAAACACTTTTTAAGACATTTACAAATTAATAATTCATTATTTCACCTAATAAAACCAGTCAATTAAATGGATTATCAGCAATTGACCTTTTATGTGAAGGGACTGCCTAGAAGAGGTATCTCCTTTTCCTGTTCTCTCCTTAATGCATGATCTATAACTAAAAAAGCCACTTGAGATCATGATCTCTTCTTCTCCAGCTCTCTTCACCTGTTAGCACTAACAGAAACCTTGCTCTCTGCCCATGATTCTGCTACTGAGGCTTCATCAACCCATGAAGGCCTCTCAATCTCCCACGCCCCAAGCTCTGTGGGTTGTGTGGATGGGGGGTAGTTGGACTCCTTCTTGCCTCTGGCTGTGATTTCATTTATATCCCTATCCCTGACTGCTTTGTCTTCTCTCCATTTGAAGTTCATGCTGTCCAACTTTTCTATCCCCTACCCTTACGTGTGGCTGTTATATACAGGCTGCCCTCTGCTTCCTCACCTGCCACTTTTCTATCTGATTTTGAATCCTAGCTGACTTTTTTTCTTTCTAATGACAGCCCTGCATTCATTATGTAGGACTTGAACTGCCACATTGATGACTCTTCTCTATCTTGGCCTTCTTATTTTCTATACTTAACTTCCTCCTTTGACCTTTACCAGTGGACTAACTCTAACACCCATAGGGATAGTCACTTTCTAGATCTGGTCTTTACCAAAAATGTTTCTCTCTCTGCTCTTAATATCAGCCCTTTTCCTCCCTCGGATCATCACCTTCTTAACTTTTCTATCTCTTACTCTCCCTCTACACCTCCTCCACCCCCTAATATATTTATTCGCAATGCGCATTCCATGGATTGGTAAGCCTTTGCTGCTCCTCTGTCCTCAAGCCTATCCTTGTCCATGCCCTCCTCTGATCCTGATGCACTGGCTGCTATCTATAACACCATTTTATCTAATACTATTGACTCATTTGCCCCTCTGCAGCCTAAACTGATTTGTATTAATAATCCATGCCCCGGCTGAATGATGAAATGCATTTTATTATTTCCTGCATGCATTGTGTGAAACATTTGTGGTGGAAATCCCATTCCTGGGCAGACTTTCTGCATTATAGGTTTCTGCTCTCGTGCCTTAACTCCTCTCTCTCTGTAGCCAAACAATCCTATTTTAGAACTCTCATAAACCAGAATAAATCAAATCCCTATCATCTTTTCAACTTCCTTCTATGTCCCTTGCCTTCAAGCATGCAAACACTCCCGCAATCCCCACAAGATTTTGCAGACTTCTTTAGAAATAAAATTGATAATATTCGCAAACAGATTGCTGTTCCTCCAAATGACACTGCCATTATTCTACCTATGCCCCAGCTGAGTTTCTGAATTCTTTTTCTCCTTTTACCCAGTCTGAAGTTTCTTATCTTCTCTCTTCCTCCCATCTCACGACATGCTTGCTTGAATCCATGTCATCTTCTTTAATTAAATGCTGTGATTCTGTCATTGTGCCAGCCCTCACACATCTGTTTAACTCTTCCCTGTCCTCTGGAACTTTTCCCTCTTCTTTTAAATAGGCCTGTATTAAACCCATCCTTAAAAAAGCTACGCTGGCTTGTGCATGCCTTGCTAACTACCATCCTGTCTCACTCTTGCTGCTGGCTTCTAAATTTTAGAATGTCTTGCCTGTACCCAACTTACTAACTATCTACATGTACCCCATCTCCTTGACCAGCTGCAGTCGGGTTTTAGGCCAGGGACTCTACGGAGATTGCTCTTTCTTAACTTGCAAATGATCTCCAGGTTGCCAAAGCCAAGGGTCACTTTTCTGTTCTAATTCTCCTTGACCTATACTCTGCATTTGACACTGTCAACCACTCCCTTCTTATTCAAATTCTCCATATGCTTGGGGTCTATGATCAAGCTTCTTGGCTGGCTTCCTATTTTTCTGATTGTTCCTTTTTTTGTCTCCCATGCTGATGCTTCTTCTCCTATCCCGCTTAAGGTGGGGGTGCCCCAAGGCTCTGTCCTTGGCCCTCTCCTGTTTTCCCTCTACACTCTTTCCTTGGGTGATATCAATTCATTTGGTCTCTAGTATCACGTGTATGCTGATGATACCTAAATTTATTTATCTGCTCCTGTGCTAACACCTGAATTACAGTCTCAAATTTCCAGTTGTCTCTTGGCAATCTCCTCGTGGTTGGCCAAGCACCAGCTCTAAATCTTGCTGAAACAGAATTGATTATCTTCCCACCCAAACCTGGATCCGTTCCTACCTTTTGCATTCAAGTGGATGGTGCTATTATCAACCCTGTAACCTCTGTTCCTTGGCTTGGAGTGACTTTTAACTCTGTTTTTTCTTTTTCTAAACACATCTCTTCCGCTGCTAAATCCTGTTGATTTTTTTTCACAACATTGCCAAGATCTGCCTCTTTCTCTCACTCCACTGCTAATACCCTCATGCCTGCTCTTGTCCTATCCCGCATGGACTACTGCAATATTCTTCTATCTGGCCTTCCAGTTTCCTACCTCTCCCTGCTCCAGTCTATTCTAAACTCTGCTGTAAGAATTCTCTCTCCACAGAGGGGACAACCTTTCTCCCAATCACTCTCTGCTCCCTGTAAGTAAAAGAATCATTTACAGTGTTCTCCTTTTGACATTTAAGGCACTTCACTTGGTTGCCCCACCCTACATTTCTTCACTCAGATGCACTAAATTATAATATAATTATTAGGTCCTGCAATAAATGGTACATACCACTGATTGTATGATTACATAAATAAAAATCATAATACTGTATACAGGTACTGAACATGAGGAGTAAGTACAGTAGACACATACTATATATACTGTACATATATATTATTAAATGCTCTATGGTTCAAACTTTTTCCAAAATATAATAGATGTGTTCATTAAACATTTAAGTTTACATTGAGTAATGGGTTTGGATTTTTCTGAATTATTACTGCATAACACATCAAAAATATATCATTTTATAAAAGAATCCTAATGCCCTTTTTTTAGGTCCCAAAGATCACTCTTTATTGATTGTGCAGAGTTTAGGATTCTCCGGTGGCATAAAAATGGACTATTGACGTTAGAGAACTGGCTGGATTTGAAAATGCCCTGTCCTTTACACGAAAATGAAAATTAGAATCTTCTCAAAAGGTATAGATGCCTTGGCTTAGGTTCTTTAAATCAGATTAAGACAAAAATATATTCCTAGATTAAATGTTATAGAACTGATATTTCACGAACAGAAATGCAAGTGATATAAAATATAAGAATTTCCCTCTCCACCTTCAAAACCAAATTGAAATCCTATCTCTCAGAGCACAAGCACTGATTCTTATAATTGATTTTATGTACAATTTTTATGTTTAATATCTGTATATATCTATTGTATTTATCTATTTATTAACTGTATTTGTCTATATCTATTTTGATCTATTTATTTGTATTTATGGACCTATGACTCCACAGCTCTTATTGTCCTATCTGTGTATGTAAGTTTTCCTCCCACTTAGATTGTAAGCTCCTTGGGGCAGGGACTTCCAACCTCTTGTGTCAATCACAACCTAGCACTTAATTTGATGTATCCTTGTAATATTTTACTTGTATTGTTTAATGCACTTTTCCCTTGTTTGTATTGTACTTGTATCGCTGAATTGTACAGCGCTGCGTAAATTTGTGGAGCTTTATAAATAAAATTATACATACATACAATTAAAAACATTTTTTTTTTCACTTTTTTCTGTTTTCTCTCATCCTTTCTGTTTTTCTCCTTTTCATCATTTTCTAAACTGGGGAGAAATGGCTTTTTGAATACACAGTGCCATAAGTTTAAAGGGAAGCTAAAGCTTGTGCTCTAAAAATACTTACCCATCATCTCCTTCTCTTGCCTGCTTCTAGATAAAAGCTGATTATTATTTGTTTCCTTTTTTTTCTCTTGTCTTTTTAATAGATATTGAAACTTTATTTGCTATAGATGAGATTTAGGGTGAATAAATTTAAATAAGTCAATGATCTCAGTTATAAAATGTCTGTTATCCACAGGTCTCCTGATTATAGTATGAATACCCACACTCATGTGTATCAATTTATATGATATATTAATATCGTATATTAAGTAAGCCTTTCTTTAAAAAAAAAAAAAAGAAAAAAAGAGAAGGAAGCTGCACAGAGTAACCTGCTGTGATGCAACAAAATTTAGGCTTTAAGGAAAAAGAAAAGTCTAAATGCACAGACAATTACTGGTATGTATATTAGCCTAGACAGAAGGCTTATTTATTATATTTACAAAGAGTTTTAGAAATGCACATCATGCAGATTTAAGTAATGAATGAGTTAGTAAACAAAAAAGCAAATAAGTAGATATAGATAACACTGAATTATAAAAGATTATGATTTTCTCATTATGAATTTTTAATTATATGGAAAACAGTCAACATGTAATCCTGTTCACTCCATGACTGCTTAAAAAAAAATTCTCATTTTCTCCCGGATGATTTTCTTATCCATCTTAATCAATGCTCCACTAGCTGTATTAATAAATTCCAAGATTTTTTTCCCCCTTTATTTAACTGTTTCTGCCTTTAACTCTCTTTAAATGTATATTTAATCTGAAGTCAGAATGCAGTTTTTCTTGAAATATTTATTGTCAAATGGAGCAATAGCACCAGAAAAAGAAAATTGGCATTTAAATGGCAGTCAAAGTGGGCTGCAATTTATCTCCTGAGGAAGCTGATTCATACATTGGTGAAACGCGTAGAGAACTGCACAGCCATCATTGAGAACTCTATTTTATCAAGCGCTTGATGATTTTAACTTCATTTGTAAGAAGCTATTGAATAAATGTGTTATTCCTTCATGTGGATCATTACATGGTATTTTTTATACCCTGTTTTTATGAGTGACATGGAGAGGAAGTGATCTTCATTCATCAGGATTCATGCTGATATTATGTGCCTCTGAACCCAGTTCAGTCTGGTGAGTGCTCTCACAAAAGGGGATTTTTTTAAAAAAGCCCCCATTCTGTTGCTGTCATTAGCACGGTTACTGTTACAAGATAAAGAGACACCTGTATACTTCATAGTCTCTGAAGAGATATTCATATAATTGGTGTTATTCTAATCTAATCTGACCACCTCACCATACTCAGCTCAGTGCAATTTGAATAACACTAACACAGACAATTGATTATTCACCACTGTGTGTCCATCACAACACTAATTCATTATTACACTAGGGAACTTTTCCCTTTGTTCTTTGTGCGTAATATCTCCAGCGCATCCTCATTTTCGTCCCTACACGAACTACGTTTGATTTTATCAGTGGATTTTAAAAATGAAGTAGTCCTGGATAAGCTTTGTCTGTGAAACCATACATTTTTTTTTTTTTAATCTGTATCAGTCTATCTTCTGACCTCAATAATGGTTTGTTATCTTCCTGTCCAATATATCCCACTCCTTGGTGCCATTGTAACTAGATAATCAACTATTCTCTTTATTTGTAAGTGTCTTAAAAAAATAAATAAAAAATGCACCAGAGTAGAGGAAATGTGTGAAAAAATCAAGAAGGCACTGTCAATCAGGTCAGTAAAAAAAAAAAAAACATGGTAACTCTGAACCCATCTGCAGTTATTGTGTTTGCAAATCAACAAAATTTATTAAACTTGGAAAAGCCATTTGTGCTTTTCCAAGTTTAATAACTCAGCAGAAGGCTTTTTTAGTTTCTCCCGGTAAGTATCGCACAAGGCAAATCTGGCGATACTTACCGGGAGAAACTTCAAAGCCTTCTGCCGATTAAACTCAGAAAAGCCAAAATGGCTTTTCCGAGTTTAATACATTTCGCCCAATGAATCTTGGAACTTGGTCTTTGACTCTTTAAAGAGGAAGCACTTAAAAGAAATTAAAATTTATGTTCTGACAAGCAGGTGGCAGTATTTAAGGAAATTGGTAAGTATTTATCTACCACTTCACAATCACCTCTAGACCAAAAAACATTTAGTTCCCATTTAAGTGACCTTCAATTTGTCTGTTAGGTAGGACCTAAGACTATGGAGAAAATTGATAAAGGACCTCTTAGATCCATTTTCATATTCACCGCTATTTTTTCTATTCTTGCTTTTTTCAAATCTGCAAATTTTTAAAGTACTGATAAATAATTTGGCACACTTTTCGATGTGGATCCCCTTCTATTACATACTGATATTGATATTACACGCTTCATAGGGAATGTGCTGTCAGTAGTCTTAATCAATTTATTTTTTTGCTATTTTTAAATGTTAAGTTAATTCTGAAAATAAAATAAAGATTGATTATGTACCAATAATTTTATGGTGATCCAGTAGTTGTAGTGTGCTGCTTTCTTCTAATAATATTCAATTGTATATAAGCTATGGCTGATTTTATTTTCTTTATTAATATTTCATTTTACAATAACTCCCGGACTGGCTACACATTTATATCACAACAAGGGCTGATTATTTATCTTATTAATTTAACTACAAAGACCTAAGTTCACAATGGGGAATTTCCTTCAGTGATCATCGTATTCACATTTATTCACTTAGGTTCTGTTTATGTACTGAGCTATAACAGAGCTTTTTACTAAAATGTTATTTACTGAATGCTCAGTTTAAATGACTTTAGTTGTTTTTTATTTATCAAATGATTTACATATCTGACTACACTGAAAATTGTACCAACACTGTATGAATAATCAAATATTGACCATTTTTATCAATTCCCACTGTGAAAAAATAATTCTCATTATGTCAACATTTACATTTTCTGCTGCTACCTTTCACCTTACAAGACTTGAATGTACATGAATTCAAATTTTTGATCATGTGGGAAAAAAATTCTATTTAATTTGTTTTTTTAGTTAAATGTGCTAAGACTTAAATGGCAACAGGCAGAAGCCCTAGTTGTAGCAAAAGACATTTTTGACACAGTGGGCAAACACAGTGAGCAGCATTGGCACAAAAGTTACAATAACTCAAGATAAGAAAGGATGCTGCGCTATTGTTGGATACATTATTTTCATGTACAAGGATCACTCAATATATACATTTGTATGTAAATGTATGAAGCATTTCATTTGTTTCCTTCAGTTGTGTTGGAAAGAGTTGTATGAAAGTTACCAGTTCGTGTGACATTTAAAAAGAGTGTATGAAAACAGCTATTTGCTATATTACTTTTTTTCTGTCTCATTGTGATATATAATAATAACAGCCCTTCTAGGCTACTTTTATTGACCTAAACATACTTGATAACACTGTTAGAGCTTATCTTGAAGCGATGCTAAAGCTTAAAGTGAAAATGCCAGATAACTTATACATAAGCATTTTTAAGTAAAAAGAAAAGTAATGCTTTACCCTTCACAAATTATTCAGCATATTATTTCTGTTGTGAATAAACACTTGGAAGTTTCTTCCAGCTTCAGTTTATTGCTGTCTTACATTTAGTGGGGTGCAGAGTCTAAAGGAAGCCAAAATAGACTACCAATATTGTTTTGACAGTGATACAAAGCTAAATGACTAATTAAAGAAAACTTGACAGATTGCAATCAGTACATTTAAACAACATATTAAATTAATATATCCTGTATATATATACAGTATATATATATATATATATATATACATGACATATATAAAAAAATTAAAGGGAAGCTTTTCTAAAATCACAGTTTGCATGAAGTTTTTCCACTTTTTTTTTTCTCTTGAACAGAGAAAGCAATAATGAAAAATTTGTAATTTAGGGCAGCATTCACTGGCATACATTCATGCAAGACTTATTTTCCATCTGATTAAGATTAGTTTGGTACGATTGGTTTTAGCTGTCCTACTACTCTATATATTGAGGGGGTTATTCACTAAAGTCCAAATTGTCTCATAAAGGTGTGAATTCACCAGCTAAAGACAGTTGCAATAGACTGCTAATGTCACATCTCTATAATGAGACTATTGTTGCAGTCACGGCTTTACTATGGAAATATTGTTGCAGCTGCAACATTAAAATTGTTGTGGTCACGTCTTTACAATGGGAGAATTGTCGCAGTCACGGATTTACTATGGGAATCCTTGTTTGAGAATTCGACAGTCGAATTCGGACTTTACAGACTGTAACCCCCTGAAACTTTACCTTTAGATTAAGGATGTCTGTATAGATTTTAGCTTGTGTGCACACTGAATATTCATGTGTCTCCCCTTTATTAAAAGGGAATGTTGATATATATATGTATTAGTGTTGTCAATGCATTGCTGTTTGCATACTAAAGATATATAGATGTTGTAGTGATGGCTGTATTGGTTTATAGAAATGAGTTGCATGCATGAGAAATAAATACCTATGCAGCATTTGTTTTGTATTGTTTATGTTGAAAAGATTACCTTTTTAACCAATCCCGCCCACTGAGAACTAGTAAAATACAGTCTTGCAGGGTTTGTGCTATGCTGTTGCTTCCAGTCTGATCCAGTTTCCTGTTATGCTGTTGTATCCTGTCTAACCCAGTCTCCTGCTTCATCAGATATTTTTGACTGCAGCTGCCACATGGAAGAGCTGTCCTGGGGTTCTTGCAATATGTTAGTACACTACAGCATAGTCAAGGTTTTCATGTGAAAATTGGTTGTGAACATTGGGGTGTTTATAAGATTCTTGCCTGTGATCACATCACTTTCATCTGTAGTTTCTATACTATATATACAGTATATATATATATAGACACACACACACACACATAGGTATATAACATATTTTTTTTATATATAACTGTGTTAGGGTAGAGTGGCCATGTTAGTCCACAGATGCAAAGAAATGGATATTGCAATATTTTGTGATACCTTTTTTATTGGACCAACAGTCTTTTTAAATGAACAAGCTTTTGGGAGGTCTGTCCTCCATTCATCATTGTCTTGTTTATTCGAAAAGACTGTTGGTCCAATAGAAAAGGTATCATCAAGTATTTCAGGGCTCATTTTATATATATGTTAGGATAGAGTGGTCATGTGTGCAATACTCATTATATATATATATATTTTATTAGTCTTACTTGTGTGCACTT
The DNA here is from genome assembly GCA_019650415.1 of Pipa parva. Classification (NCBI taxonomy): domain Eukaryota; kingdom Metazoa; phylum Chordata; class Amphibia; order Anura; family Pipidae; genus Pipa; species Pipa parva. The sequence continues at coordinate 2,648 of WMED01006255.1, read as the reverse complement.
CTACAAACTTTTACCACTACATTACTGTCTGAAGTCTACCTAAGTGTATACCAGCAGTATGCAAATAATATATTGTAATTTCTATTGATTTACTGGTTTTGGTGATTAATCATTATAGTCTCATGTTAAGTCAAGGTCTTGAGGAGATCTAGTTGTGCAGTATTTCTGTGATTTTCCGTGACATGCTTTATTGTTGCTTAGTTAAGGAACGTTATTCTGTCCTTCAGATATGACATTACTTGACTTAAGTTGTGCCAGTATTAGACCAGGATGACAATTTAAAATATAGTCCATCATTGGAAATGCTTATCTTGTCTTCTATAAATGATGGTGAAAGAGAAGAATGCATCATTGAAAGAAAGCAATGAAGGGTTTTATAACTTGTTCCCTTGAACAAAATTGTGAAGAATTCTCCTTGCTTCATTTTATTTTTGGTGCTCAAGTCATCCACATCTTTGCTGGGATGATTCAAATAAAATGAGTTTGCCCTTCAGCCTTTTCATGCATGAAACACACTTTTAAGTGGTAAGATCAAACTGTTGAAAAATATATCATTTTTGTACTTCTACTGTAAACATTAGAATGATTCTGACTATATATATGTACTGTATATACGAAGCATTTTCTTTTAATCCAATTAGTTTTATTAAACCAGAAATCTACAGTATAGCAATCATCTATGTACAGTATTAACTAGGACATGGTCAGACACAGTAAGCAGTGTTTAACATATGTTGTCCAATAATAAAAGCAGCATTTTAAAATGAACATTGAGAGAATTTTACCTATAAAAAAAATAACAATTTAAGAAAAAAATATTTTAAGATTAGAAATTAGAAGTTGTAATTAGAAACTGAATGTTCATTACATTATCTTTTTAACAGCAGATAAGTCTTGCCTGTTTGCACGCATGAAATCAGAAGTAATATCACAAAATAAACAATACAATGTATTTAAATTATTTAATGGATGCAGATAGATTCACAAATCCTCCTCTTGCAATCCGATTGCTCACTCTAAATTGTATCATAAGGACCACAAAACTATAAAAGTTTGTATGGATTTCTATCTTGGTGATGCTGACATTTCATTTTTAGTAGCATTTTAAATGCAATTCTACATTTTAGGCATGCCTGGACTAAATTATGGCTGAAGTTTGGTTTGCATCTAATTATAAAAACATGAAGACAATGAAGACCTTTTAGTTTTTAGTATAGTATATATGAGTTTTAGACATCATTACTTTGTAAGTTATGTATGAAGCCAATAATCTGTTCTAATAGTAGTAGCAATTTGGCACTTTAGGGTGCATGACAGTCACTTAAGTTAGCTTCTTAGTCTCAGTGATATACTTAATGATGATGTAATTATGCAAAAATTGACATTTTTGGCCATATTATACATTGCCAATCTACTTTGTTATATCACAAATTGACTTTAATTACAGTATGTCCTCTTTCTTCCTTACACTTGATTTCCTGTAGAAGAAGAGAAAAGCTGTTATTTGTCAGACAGCTAAAAAGAAAATTGGCAAGCCTGCAATCAGAGTGCTGATTGTCAAACACCATATTTTGTGTGCTTCTTTTGCATGCATACTGATAAATATGCCATGTGAAAAGCATGGATTTAAAAGTCTCCCTGTGGTTGGAAAAATAGTGAAAACACCAGAGACTTCTATAATATTTGGTTTACCTTTAAAGATATGTCGATACAAAATGTATAATTTTCTAAAAGCAAAAAAAAATACTGTGCTACTTCTCTGCCATTTCTTTATTTTTTTCAGCTATTTTGATGCATTTTGCTATACAGTAAATTAATCCATTTTACCTACTTTACTTTATTTTTAACCTTGCATCTTATAAAAATGCATGTTTATATGTAGTCTGGATTAGTCACAGATGTTCAGTGTTAGAATCATTTAAACATGCCCAGTGAGCAGTACAGAAACACAAGATATGTTGTCCACGGTTTAGTGTCCCATTTAATGGTGGTTGGTAGTTAAAATATAATGCTTGAACAATTATTCATTTGATAATATAATATATTTCCAGTCATGGAAGATTCAAAGTCACTAAACCAGTTTTTTTTGTATGTATTTAGCAAATTTGATCTATAAGATCCAACAGCCACTGTTAATTTTATTAAGCTCTTGATGAAAAACATTCTAAATGACTGATGATTTACACAGCCTTCTTTTTCATGTGTCCTTTGTTTTCCAACACAATTATTTCTAGCAGATGTTGTCTTGTTTTGCTTTGTAAGAGCTATCATAACTTTGGACACACCCCTTGCTACAAAAGATAGTAGTAAATCTTTTCCCACTGATGATCTTGCTCGAGGAACATTTCATTTCATTTTAACTCTGAAAAGCCAGCCATTTTACCATATATATATATATATATATATATATATATCCAAGCACACCTCCTTAAACAATTACAGTATATGCCTGGGTGCTGTCCCAAAACAACCAAACAAACAAAAGCAACAAAGTTGGCACGCACTCCTGGGTCTAGAAATTAGTTAAAACAAACAAAAATTTATTAATTCATGATTAAAAACATATATGAATGTAAGCTGTATACTTTTTACATTCATATATGTTTTTTAATCATGAATTAATACATTTTAGTTCGGTTTAACTAATT
>WMED01006254.1:0-18650 GCA_019650415.1 Pipa parva | reverse complement strand
ACTTGCACTATTGGTGACTGACTAAATACTTTTTTTCCCCACTGTATATATATATAATTTATATATAATTTGGATCCCAATCTTCTTCTACTGTTGCTACATTAATATTTGATATTACTTTTTACTTAAATATCTCAAAGAATTAAAGCAACAAGACTGGCAGAGAAAACACAACCATTTTTTTGTGATGTGGCGTATGACATCAGAGGCAGCACCTTGTGCAACCAATTGTTTTCTCATCAGAATCAAATGAATTTTACAAAGGTGTTAAACTTCCTGACTCTGACACGTCTCTTTCAGTCTGTGCACTTGTTGGGAGACATGCTTTTTTTTCCATTCTTTGATTTACTCTGTTCGGAAACAGTGTTTCTGAGCCAGCTGGTTCTTGCACTCTGACCTCATTAACGGCTTGTTTATAGTTGAAACAGCAGAACACATATTTTTCCAAAAGTGTCATTAATTGGGGAAAAACTTCAAGTGACTGGCACCACATAAATTCCAACCCCCTGTATAATGCTCTTATATCAGCTTCACCATAAATCTCATGCTGGGTGCGTAAACCTTTACTGCTGAATAGATAGCACAGCTGCAAACATAGCTGATATTAATATCAGTGATTCTCTGTTGGAGCCCTAGAATTATTGCTGTCCGAAATAGCTTACAAGGAAATAAAGGCCGACGGGTCAGCGGTTTTTTTTTTTTACATGTTTGTCTTCTCTATATATGCCATAATAGTTTTTAAATATGTGTCATATCATATAAAAACGTCAAGATGGACAAAATTCCCTGTAGAAACAAATTTCTAAAGTGCTATTCACATTTTATACCTAGAGTTAAAGGCAATACACATTTTATTTCTACTACCCCTTGTTTTTTGCAGAGTATGACGTACTGTATCATATGCTTTAAATATTGAGGCCAGTTTTGTGCCCCATTGCTAAAAGACACAGTGTAACAAGGATTCTTAAGTGTAATATTTAGTAAATCTTGTAGAGTACAGCAAACAAATATCACTCATGTTTCTAAATGTGATATTTTGACATTCCATTTAAAATATCTTCTAATTAATATTTTAATTTAATTATCTATAACTAATGTTACAGTAAAAGAGGTGTGTTACTGCGGGGGGTGTTAGTAGGTCCCAGGGTTCTGGGGGGGCTCTACTGGGAGTTGAACAGTTGTATCTTACAGCCATGAACAAACAGAAACTGCACTATTGTGTGGTCAGAAAATAACTCTACATAGGACAAAGGTATATCACTAAATAGAGTAAGTAGATTTAACAAAATAGTCATCAAGTTGAAAATGGGTGTTTGCGATGGAAAGTTAAAGGACAAAGTCCTAAATTTTGTCTTAGGGCCCACTTGTTTATAGTTATACCATGATATGGTAAAGTGCATTATGTGCAATTATGCAGAATGTTTTATCTATCAATCTTAAAATGCAACTGTAGAAATCCTGTTTCAGATTAATAACTGCAAAATCATTGAGTATTTCAGGAGACTAGAGTAATCCCTAGGTTATTTCCTGGTAGATAGTGCTATGCTTAGTTCTGTTTTACATTGTGATAGCCTCATCAATCTAGAATTAGATAAGAGCATGCTTGGTCCGCCCAAATGATAGCATGAAAGAGGAAGTCCTACATACTATATACTGATATTTATTTATATATGTATATTTTCATTTATAAAGTGCCACTAGGTTACGCAGCGCTGTACAATCCAACAATACAGTTATAATACAGACAAGGGAAAAGTACTTAATTACAAGCATATAGTCAAGAAAATACAACACTCTAATTAGGGGGTAATTCAGCAATGTGCAAAGTGATGTGAAGGATCCGGAGCTCACTTCGCACATTGCTGAATTACCCCCTAAGTGCCAGGCCATGGTTGAAACAAGAAGATGGAGGTCCCTGCCCCATAGAGCTTACAATCTTACATAAACAGATAGAAGGGTGACAAGTGCAGTAGCATAAAGGGTCAGTTCATTAGCCTATGGGTGCCAATTAAATAAGAAAATAAATACAAAATAAAATAAATAGTTGCTTAAATATAAAATATAGACATGAAAACCAGTGCTAGTGCTCCAAGAGGTAAAATTTCAATTTAGTTCTGAAGATATTGATGGATTGTTCTTGGCAGAGGTAGATGGATATAACATTCCAAAGATAAGGGGAAGCAGGAGAGAACAGTTTAAGACAAGAATGGGCAGACTTAAAGAGGGGTTCCTGAAGTAAGTTGCCTTGTAAATACTGGAAATGACAGCTAGGTGCCTATGAGCAAAGAAGGGAAGATATGTAGGGAGGGGCAACAGAGTGAAGTGATTTCAATGTCAAAAGTAGGACACTGTAAATAATAGATTTATTAGCAATAGTATAAATGTGTAGAAATGTAGAAAAAGTCAAAAGTAACCCCAAGACAATGTACAGAAGTAACAGGGTTGATTATCACATCATCAACTGAAATGAAAAAGGAGGGAGCAGGGCCAGGTTTAGGAGGGAAAATAATCACTTTTATCAAGATATAGTTTGGAGACGGTGCCAGGCCATACAAAAGGAGATAGCCAAGAGACAGTTAGAGATTTTAGTATTGACTTCAGGTGTTAGCACAGGGGCAAATAAGTAAATTTGTGTGTCATGCAAATAGTTAGTATGGTCGGTTGCAGACCAGATGTTCCAGAAGTTTAGAAGCTAAAGGCAAGAGAGAGATAGGACAGTAGTTAGAGAGGCATTGAGGGTCCAGTGTAGCTTTTTTGGAGGATGGGTTTGACACAGGCCTGTTTGAATAAAGAAATATACCAGAAGACAGGAGGATTATGCAAGAATTATCATCAGAAAGGGTATGGTCATAATTTTGTAGACATTTCGGTGCCAGTTTTGTTGAAACATTTGTTGAAAAGAAACATAAATAGCAGCATAGTCATGTATCCAATTTCTAGGAATGAGGTAAGTCTAGTAAGTAATGTATTTCATTTATTCCATGCTGATTTCATTTCTTGATCTTGTAAATCAACTGGATCAAAATTATATTTACTTCCAACACTCTGGGGTACTGTAAAACATATTGCAATTACACATTAAATTCTTTCACCAAAACAACTAACAATACAGCCCAATGTTTGATGCCAGCAGCTATTGGGTAAATGGCACATGTTGTGCCAAATTTTCAGGACAGTGTTAGATTTCCAGCAATTATTACATCACACAATGTTTTCCACAAGTCTGAAAGCACTGATGTAACAAAGTTTGGCCAGAAAAAGCAAATATATTTTAATTTGGATTCCCTTAAAATATTCCTAAGTGAATGCCAGGTGTTTGTAAGTGAAAAAGAAGCACCTGTGTAGGAACTTGACTTAGTCATGCTGTGTGTATGCTTAGGAAAAAACAGACAGATACGTAACTACAATTTTTATTTGCCTACTGAAAATTTATGATGTGCTACATTGTATCATAGGTTAAAGTAAGGCACCAGAAAATTATTATAAATGTTATACTAAAGGGGTCTGCCATTTGGACATTTAATAAGTGCACTTTAAATGACTTTGAAGGACACAGAATGCTATAAAATTGCAAACCTATTGAAAAGGAAAATAATAGTAAATAACATTTTTACATCTAAATTGACCTACCAACAGATATTTCCATCCCATACTGCACTGCATGTTGGAGGAGGGTTTCAATGGACCAATTTTCCTGGCACATGCTCCCCTGACACATGGTTCACATGGGTTTATATGTACAACAGACCTCTGCCTACATTTAAAAAACTATGCCATTGGAAAAAGGTTATTTTTTCGGATAAATCTCATTATTATTCTCAGTTTTAGGTCTACAAACTTAAAAACACTGAGTACAAAGCACATTAGTGGGCACTGCTGCAGAATTACAACAGCTTGAAATAATGAGTAAATGGATGAGTAAATGCAAGGATGGAAAGGAAAAATACACACACAAAAGAAAGAGCGAAAACTAAATCAGAACCTTTGGCAAAAAAGGAAACCAAGAAACCAAAAAATATGTAAAAACAAAGGGTTTGCACTATTTACTAAAGAATAAGTAATTTACCCTAACCACAACTGATATGCTGAAAGTACAGGGTTTGCCAGCTTAAACCACTATATTATTAAGCAGCAAATCAGTAACTTTAGATTGCAGTGCTATTTTATAGAACTGGGGAAGCTAGTATTTCATGCTGCCATATTGGATCCTTATGAATATGCTAATTAACCCTAAGTCATAACACATAATGTTTGACACATGGGGGAATGTCACATGGTCCTTTAAAAATGAACCCTACCCTTGCATAGGATATTCGACACATAATACTTAATATTAAAACTTTATTATGGGGGATTACTTGTCCTTTTATTTATTTTTAATGTATTGCTGCTTCAGTTGATTTGATATTTTGTTGCTGGTATCACCTGTGTAGGGACCAAGTTCTGGCCCCCCTACTTGTCAGCAGCTTTGGCTCTCTCCTCTTTAAACTCCTCTCCCGATGTGCCCGTCAGTAGCTACTGGCTTCTGTGCCTGTCGGCAGCCGAGCCCTTGTTAGGTAAGGGCTCTTGTTAGGTAAGGGCTTGCGATGCCCTTCTGTTGGTCTGTTGGCAGCGCATAGGCATGCCGCATAGCAGTGACGTCACGTGCGCATGACATCACCGGGCATCCCGGTGCTCTTAAATTGCCAGCGACATTTTGTAAAAGCGCACTACAACCTCGTGGAGTGTAGGGGAAGGACCCTGCTCCACAAGAGGAGACCCTCAGGCCTACTCTGCCTCAGGTAGGGACCGGAAAGGATCCAGTGCCCTGTAATTAAAGGCCCATATGCCCATAAATTGTAATTAGAAGTTAAGGCTCCTAATTATCACTGAGTAAGGGGAATCCAGCCCCCATGTTTTATTGATAAAGGGATCCAGTTCAAGTGAATAGAGCCAGAGCCATATATACAGAGCCAGTGCATCTGAGGATTCCTTAAAGATACAGTGCACCTTCAAGAGCCACAAAATTCTGCACTATTGTGAGTACCCTGGGTGGGAGATACCATAGGGGGAGCTACTTGAGGAATACATATGTTTAATGAGTATTGTGCCTACATCTATCATATATCTGTGCCTGTATCTACTACTATTTTATTTCTGTGTGCTGAAGTTAATAAACGTTATTATTGCATTTTCACACTAATTCACCACACCACATCGCTATTAATAACGCCCATAATCCTCCAAATCAGTGCGAGGGCTCACCCCAGAGTGTAGAGTCTTAAAATGTAACCCATGTTCTGCCACTAGCCAGTGTTCATGATTTGGCGCTGAATAACAAAGAAACCACCATACTGCCACTATAGCATTACACCTGTTTTAATGTGTTGTTGAGGTTTGATTTTTGCTGGATTTGACTGTCTGAATAGAGTTTTGGGTGTGCATTCGGTTTCTTTATAGTGGGCAGAGTTCATGGCAATTTGTGCATTCACTAACACATCTACTACACTACATAGGGCTTAGATTACAAATACCAGCTTTTCTATGCAATGCCCTCTTCGCTGAATCGTAGAAATCTGTTAGTTTCAAATAGAAGTAAGTGGGATTTTTATTCATCGAACATTACAGGAAAGGGAATTCTCAATTTAAAACATTTGCCACAGAGAGCTTTCTCAAACACCTACCTGTAACAGCAAGCAAATCAAAACGCTTCAAACCAAATTTCATGTAAAAAGCTTGAGGAGCATCTAAATAGGTTCCCACTTGGACTGTTCAAATAAATCCAAGAGGACAACTAATCTTTATCCACATTAAAAGCCAAGGCTTGGTAGAAAGCAGAGTTAATTCGTTTATGTTATGTTGTGGTTGTTACAAACTCTGAGATAATTCATATGACTACATGAATTGTTATTCTATTTCCTTTTAATCGATTTGGTGGCTTTTGTAAGGGTCCACATATTGAACCTGAGTGTCACCTAATGCAGCAATGCATTTTTTTTTTATAAAAGTAATTTAATAAAATATATTTCATCAATTCAGGGTGCTGTGCATGTCCTATTTACCTTAATAGCACAAGACAGATTCCCTGCATAAGCACCAGTGGTGTTTACATTACGACTGCTGTTCAGTTTGGCGATAGATAGATCAATAGATAGATGTAATTATTTAATTAAATGAATAGTTTGCATTCTAAAATTAAGCAAGATATATATGAGAGCAATGAAAATGTAGAATCTCTATGGGTATAATTACAGGGAGGGAAAAGCAGTAATAAACTACTAATGGGAGTTTGCTATAAGCCACCAAATATAACAGAATCCATAGAAGATTTACTATTAGGACAAATAAATGAGACAGCAAAACACAATGAGGTAGTAATAATGGGGGACTGCAACTACCCAGATATAAATAGGGAAACTGAAATCTGTAGATCCCATGAAGAACAAGATTGTGACAATTCTTCCATAATAAAGTCGCGACTGCGACAATATTCTCATTATAAAGATGTTACTGTGACAGTAGCAACCTAATGCAGCTGTCTTTATCTGGTGAATTCGCACCTACATGCAAAAATTCGTACTTTAGTGAATAATCCCCCTAGTCTACATGATAGGACAATCTCTATAGGGAATAACGGGTTTATTCCAGCCTAAGAGTGGTTGATAACATTTTTTAAAGTTGATCATTTCACATTGTTTGCTGTGAATTCGATAACACTTCAAGTATTTATCATGTGTTGAAGTGACAATACGCCGAGGCGTACTGATTTGAATGTGTGGATTTGACATTGTGAAACAAAACAGTTTAATTAGGGAATTTCAGTAGGTTCCTGTTACTGTTTTGGTGTCCCTTTAAATCTAAAAGTTTAGAAAATGGGGCAACAAAGTACCATCATGAGCTAGGGATTGTCTACAATTAAAATAATCTACGTAGAAAAACAATGAGGAGAGGGCAGTGAATATTTTACCAATGTGCTTCTTCCTGCTTTCTCATGAAATTTGGTGAGCAGAACAAGCAATGAAGCAGAATTCTAAGTTAATACTGCTTCTTTGCTTACTCTGCTCCCTGAATTTCAAGAAGATTCAGGAAGTGAAGAGGATTCCAGTCAGCATGGAGAGAGTCTTTAAGGAAAGCAGGAAGTAGTGCTGGATACATCAAACATCATTCGTTTTGCCCCGTTTCGCTGTTAATTTTCATTTCCATGTAATTTTCAACAACACTGATTGAAATAGGGTCGATAAAAAAGTTATTTCCCATTAACAAAATAATTACTGACCAGTTGACAACAGCATACTTTACAGTGTTTTTCACCTTCCACTTCAAATAAGTATGGATATCCTTTTTCATGGGGAAAACTTTTCCAACTGTGGATAATTGACAGGACCAACTCCACAGGGAATAATTTTTTACTCCAACTTGAGACAGGGGAACACTTTTGGCTATTAAAACATGTTTTAAAGGGTTAATTAAACCAGGTCTATAAAGAAAGCTCTATTTACCTATTGTCAAGTTATATAAAAATTAAGAAACTACTGACTTACCCCTTAACTCAGCAGAGCTCAATATCCCCCTGTAACTGCTCTCTCACACTGAAAAAGTTCCCTGTATGGGAAGTGTAAGAATGGAGTCACAACCTCTCCTCTCCCTGACTTCTCTGTCCACAGTTGACCACAGAGGTGGTTGAACAGCTTTCATCTGAGCATGCTCAGGGTTAGGAACAGGCATTATGTAAGAAGAAGGAAAAGGAATTCTACACAAGAACCTGCTCTCTGAATAGCGAGTGATGTCCACCTGGGGTGGGGCTCTTTGACACTATACAGGAAGAGCCTGTACACATAATGGCTGGGGAACAGGGATGTTTAAACAAGAGGCAAGTGCTACTGATCCCAAAATCGTTTTTTACATTTTAGGGGGTTATTCATTAAGTCTGAATTGTTGCGCATAGGTGCAAATTCGACAGATAAAGACAGTCGCAAAAGGCTGCTACTGTCGCAGTCGCATCTTTATAATGAAAATATTGTTGAAGTCGCGAATTTATTATGGGAAAATTGTCGCGACTTTACAATGGGGAAATTGTCGCAGATTTGCTATGGGAATCCGCTGTTTGCGAATTCGACAGTCAAATCCGCTGTACCTTAGTGAATGACCCCCTTAGACTTTAGCCAATAATCCCATGGTCAGAATGTATAAACCATGATCAATGTAACTTAAGTACTCCAGTGGACCAAGGCAACAGATGTGAGCATTGTGTCATCACAAAATGAATTTTCTATATAAACAAAACACTCCCACATTATACCACAGTAAAACACATATATTAAAATTGAACTCGTTCCTTTAATCTACAAAGAAACATATTTTACAGTTTAAATTCTAATAATAGAATCATTTAAATGTATAGTATTTTATAAGCATATATCTGAAGACATGAACGCTCAGTCTGCCCTGTACAGTTTATAGTAAAGAAAAAGCAGACAAACTGCTTGATGTGAAGTTCTCTTTAGGAATTAGAACGGTAGATATTATCCAGTTCACTTGACTAAATGTCTGTCATGAGGTTCTATTCATGAGAAAATGAGAAGATCTGAGAGAATCTTTTGCTGAGGATTTAGAGCTGGCTGGAACTCACCCAGATCTTAACTAAATCCTATTAAACCATCACATCCTTGTCTGGCTCATGTTATTGGCTAAATGTAGAGCTTTTCCAAAATTATTTTAAACACAGTATTCTATATTTGCCGAATAAGTAATATTTTGTTTTAGGGTCCTAAAGCAAACCCAATGTCAGTTTTGTTACCATAAATACGGACATTAACGTTGGCCCCTTGGTACATGGTGAAGTCATTATTACAAATGACAAAATAAATCTTTAAACAGATTTTGGCATAAAATTCGCATTTACAAATTGTACACATTCTGTTTTGTTTTTTTTTCTGAATGACGATTCCACATGGTACTAAAAAGTATATTCACAAACATTTTGTGATAATTCACTGTAAAATTATATAAAGCAAATGACACAAAAATCATATTTCACCCTTAAATAATACAGTATGTTATGAGATTTTAGGTAACTTGAAAGTCAAACAAATCAATATATTCATCCATTTCCCTAGGATATGAAAATACCACTTTTGCCTTTCATAAGGTTAGCAAAATAGAGTACATACAGTATATGAGATTGTGTTGATCACAAACCATTTCAATCAATGTTAAACTTTCAGGATTGGATTTACTGCTCATTTATCATTATTAAAGAATTTTTAAGGGGCACTATAGTGCTGATATAAATGCTCACATACATATAAATCTCCTTTATACTATGCCAATTGCTGACACAAATAGTTAAAAAAAGTTTAGGGAATAAATAATACTTGCCGTTTGTTTCCCTTAATTAGTTTACCTGAGAGCTGACATTTTCCTCCTCCTGCTCCATCTCCTCTTTCTGTTCTGCAAGTCAGGTAACACGAGAAGAAAAAGCTGCCTGACTGCTATTGGTTAAGCAGTGTGCTGACCTTTTGGCCGCATAAATTAAGTTGGAATGCAGGAGATTACAGAGGGAAAAATGACTTGTGCACATGTGCTCACAGTAAGCAGGGCAAAAATGTCTGAGGGAGGGTACCTTTTCATGGAAAACTGGCCAGTACATGTCACACACACATTTCCTGGTGCAGTAGTTTATCAGTGCTGCCTACTCAATAATTCTAGGTCACATGAAACCGCTACTGAGGAGAAATGCTTCTCACTAGGTATAGTACTGCTTATATAAAAATGTGATTTGACTAAAGTTCCAAAAAACAAGAACACGAAAACAAATTTAAAAAGTTGAACAGCAACTCCAATTTATATATTCTGCTATTTTACTATTTCTGCATTCAGATTTTTTTGAAGGATTTCATTCTAAATTAATTTTAACCTTTTATTAAACATTAAACCGTTGCATTGGACAAATGCAGTAAATGGATTATGTTAATTTTCACATTTCATCTTACAGTTTTATTATATCAAGTACAGTGTTACACCAAGCAGTTTGATACATTCATTATTTCACATGCAGCAACTGCTTAAAAATGCTCTTACACAGCTAGCCCCAGAACCTCACTGACCTACCACTTCCTACACTGGCAACCACTTCCTGTTTAGTGAGCTGGAGGTTTAATGCAGTGAAATGCCTCAAGTCTATTCCAAGGGTGAAATTTATAAGGGTCATTTCAACCTATTCATCTCAATTTGATCCGTTTCACCACTTTCTGCCGAGTTATCAATGTTTGTTTTTTTTCTTTTCCATGCATTTTTTATTTCCCTCAATTTATGTAGTGCTGAATAAAATTTATTGATATGGATAAATATTGATGTTTTAATTAACATTAACTATTATATATTCAGTGCGTGTCTAGAAAGTATGATACCTAAATTGCAAATTGGGCTTTCTAGGGCACTTCTTTCTTTCTAGAGCCCGCCTTGCTGCAGGGGATATTTCCCCTAAATCTGGTCCTTGTTGCAAGCCCGTTTGTATTTGCCCATGCCCTTCTGCCCCTACCTTTCCTTCCTGTGTCTCTTGTCCATCTAACCTACTCTCCTGACCTCCTCCCTTCCCTTTTCCTGCTCTCTCCTTATTGCACGCTCTATAACTAAAATATCCACTTTAATTGCCAATCTGTTTTTCTTCAACTTTCTTTACCTGTTAGCACTAACAGAAACCTGGCTCTCCCCTTAAGATTCTTCTACTGAGGCTTTGTTATCCCATGGAGGCCTCTTATTCTCGTATGCTCTGTGGGTCATGGGAGTGGAGTCAGACTCCTCCTTGCCTCCAGCTGTCATTTCAAATGTATCCCTATCCCTGACTGCTTTGTCTTCTCTTCATTTGAGGTTCATTCTGTCCAACTTCTATATCCCCTACTCTTATTTGTTGCTGTTATATACAGGCCACCCTCTGCTTCCTCACCTACCACTTTTGCATGCCACACACCAATACTGCCCCCCATATCTGGAATTCTATACCCCTTTATATTTGCCCGGGACATTCCCTCTGCACTTTTAAAACCAAACTGAAGTCCTTCCTTATGGGACACTAGCACTGATTTTTATGTATATATTGTATCCTTAATGAGTTATTTATGTTTAGCATTTGTATTGATTGACCAGGGTTTCAGCACACTGTGACAGCTCTTACTACCCCTCTATCTGTTTATGCAAGTCTTCCTTCAATTTAGATTGTAGATTGAGGGCAGGGACCTCCAACCTCTTTTGTCAACCACAACCTGGCACTTAAAGTGAAGTATCCATGTGATATTATACATGTATTGTATAATGCACTTTTTCCATGTTTGTACTATATTTGTATTGTTGAACTGTACAGTGCTGTGTAAATTTGTGGTACTTTAGATAATGTATGTATGTATAATTTTATTTATAATCAATGACTAAGTGCTTTAGGCATGCAATACGTAAGTGTTGTATGCTTTTATCATGACAGATATGGAATCCTTTTAATGAAGCAATAAATGTGGCTTTTAAATAGCTGAAGTGCCGGGAGATTTTTCTTTATTTTATATATACATTGCCTAAACTCCATATAAAACAATAGCAAAATATGGGTTTTGTTTAACCACCATATCTGTATATACATATATATCTGTAAAGATAAAAACAGAGGGGAAAAAACACAGTAAAATTCATGAATTCACCTCCAAAGGTAACATTTCCAACTGGATTATTTAAATAGCTTCATGGTAAGCCCAACAGAAATGATTGGTTTTCTAGTGTTGATGGTCCTTTAAATATTAGCGCACTGCTATCCCTCTTGTAATGCCACCTGTACAAGATGCAGTTCTCATTAGAGATGAAATGTTGCCTGCTCAGTTTGTTTCAATTAGATCCCTTCATTTGCAGAAAATATACCAGTATTTGTAATAAAAATAATCAAATGAAAGTTATTTAAAGCTTTCATTTCATGTTGGCCTTGTCTCCTTGCTTTCTTTGCACAGGTTACATTGTCTAGCTGATGTAGTGCATGGAGATCAACACTTTACGTTATTATGGTAAATGCCATAATAATTTTACTGTTGTACTGTATTTTTGCAAATACTCGTCCTAAATTTGATTTTCAAATCCACAGCAAAAGGACACCTGGTATAAGTACGGTGAGCACTAAATAGCATTAGGTAATGGGGTTTCACGTCATTATGACATATTTGCTAGTGGAGATAAAATATACACAAGGATGTGTTAAAAGCAATTCATCATATACATATCACGTAAAACTTAAATTCTGCCATAAAACACTGAATTGTTCAGTAATAATATACAGAGCTACGAGTGGTCATATCTGTCTAAAGCCATTAAGCAAAATCTCCAGATCACAGACAATCTAGAGCAAAAGTAGATGGTGCAGCTGCCTTTTTATTCCTTATAATTATTTGTGGTTGGAATATAAAATGACTCTGATGCAATGCCAGCTTGTGCGTTCAGGTCTGAAATTAAATTTATACGATTAGGAGATATGATTAGTCATGTCTGAAAGTTTATACTGCTCTGCTTTTATTGTATTGTTTTCTGTACCCCCTCAGTGTGAAGATAGAAGATTAAGACAGATCCAAAGAATGTCAATGAAAGTCCGTAACTGAACTGACCAAACACTTCTTGGTCCAGCTTGGTCTCTAAACCTCTACCACTCTTTATGGTGTAAACCCTTCAACTATTTAATGCTTGGTAAGAACTTCCTGTTGACTGTGCAGCAATAACAGACTTTTTTGATCTAGTTAGGAAAAGTTTGACTAAACCAATGACACCCCCTACACTCAGGTCTGGCCAGGCATGTGATCCTGAGTAGCCTGGCAGCACTGCCCATAAAGTGTTTACCTTCAGTTGAATTAGTTTCTGATCCTGAAAAGTGTAATTTTTTTTTTTTAGATTTCTGGGAGATGTGCAATGAGGGGCTTCAGCAGGTCCTGGTACAGATCTTAATGCTTGTGAGTGACAACAAATACTGCTCACAAGTAAGGGGACCAATAAATATTCCTTAAAGGAACAGTCCGGCTGAAAATAAAAAAACACATTTATTTATGTTGATTACCACCTTTTATTATATATGATTCATTATCATTTTTTCTTAAAAAAATAAAATTCTAATCTGTAAAGAAGTGCTATACAGTACTTCCGTAATGCATACCTCATCTTCAGACACTGCCGGTGATTCTACGGCATCCAAATCAGGAAATCTTTCACAGTAGAATATTCTTTTCCAGCCACACTCCCACTGAAGCCCCACATCGGCACTTCCCAATAGTCACTTGGAGAGCATGCACATGATCAATGTGTCCTCCCTGGATGACGTGCATGCTCTCCCATGTGACTTCTAGGAAGTACCGATGTGGGGCTTCACTAGGAGTGCGGCTGGTGAGGAATGCACTCCTGAGAAAGGATCGCCTGATGCCATAGAGTCATAGGTGGTGTCCGAGGATGTGGAACGCAACACGGAAGTGCTGAATAGCAATTCTTTACAGGTAAGAATTTTAACTTTTTTTTTTTAAATGTGATAATAAATTGTATTTAATAAAAGGTGGTAATTAGCATAAATAACAATTTTTTTATTTTTGGCCAGACTGTTCCTTTAAGATGGAACGTTCATTACTTTCAATGTATTATGTAAACAAGAAACCTCAGTGTGAAAACACACAAACAAACAACGCTAAAATTAAATACAATACAGTAAATAAAAATTAACAAATAATAAATGTCCTCTTTAAAGTGTATAAAGTCCTAAGTGAACAAACTTGCTGTCACCTTCTTAAATGGAAAAAGCTTGTTTTCCAAAAATCTTGTAAAGTGATGACAAAAAACCTAAAAAGAAAGTGCAAAAAAACACAAAAGGACACCTAGTAGTGCCTTATCAAAAGTGTAACAAAAAAGTAAGTAAAGCCCAAACGTACACTCGAGAGAATCAAAATCACTGTAAAGTGCACGGTGATAATATGCAAAAGAGTCTCTGTATTGATTAGAAAAATAATGAATAAACACCAATGCTTGTGTCAAAAAAATCTCCCAAACTGGTGCAAAATCAATAATGCAACAGATATTTTCATATGCTTACCAGACGATAAGATATAAACGCCTTGATAAATATCTTATGGTTAAACAATAAATAAAGGTAACTGAATAATGCGCATATAGCAAATAGTCCTCTGTGGTGTAGTTAAAAAATGATCTGTGGACTCAAACATACGATGTACCAACCATACAGGTCTTGAACGTGATGTCTTTTAGTCACAACTCCTATTCTCCATGCGTTTCACCACCAAACACTGTGGCTTCATCAGGAGAAATTGTAAAGTCAATTACAATTTCTTCTGATGAAGCCACACTGTTGGTGAACCATGTAGGGAATAGCGGAGTGTGACTAAGAGACATCACTTTCAATGTATTAGTTACATTCCTATTTCTTTTTATATATTTCATATTTATCTCAGTGTATATTTTATTGCTCATTTGTATTCTCATAGTATGGTGAATAAAATTGCACCACTGATTACTGTAAGTTATTTTAATGTGAATGCCTCTATTAAGATATCAACTATATGTCCAAATAAAAATGCAATACTGCTTCTTAGCACAAAAATAGTTTAGACGGATATCCCCATTTCATCAGGTTAGAGCAGTACTAAAGGATACACAGTTATCCTCTAGATAACTAGGAACTGTGTATCCTTTAGTACTGCTCTAACCTGATGAAGAGGGAATATCCCTCGAAAGCTTGAATTGTTAGTCCAAATAATGTATCATATAATACTACGGTACTCATCCCTCTACTCATATAATACTACGGTACTCATCCCTCTACTTAGATACTACGGTAGTCATCCCTCTACTTAGATACTACGGTACTCATCCCTCTACTCATATAATACTACGGTACTCATCCCTCTACTCATATAATACTACGGTACTCATCCCTCTACTTAGATACTACGGCACTCATACCTCTACTTAGATACTACGGAACTCATCCCTCTACTCATATAATACTACGGTACTCATCCCTCTACTCAGATAATATTACGGCACTCATCCTTCTTCTCATATCTACAGCACTCGTCCCTCTACTCAAATATTACTATAGTACTCATTTATCTTACTATATTACTTCTTCATGACATCAAGAAAAGTGCAAGTCAAAAACTGACTGGGTTTTAACTAAATATCTATGCAAGTGTTTAGGAAGCTGACAGCATGTTATTATGGGAATATGTTATTTTCTTGTGTAGTCATTTATTTAATAAATTCAAGTTCCACCCCACAGTGTATGCGTTGCTGCTTTATATGATTGTTATTAGCTTTTACAGCACAATTATTTCCCTCTACAGAATTCGTGCATTCCCCATAATTCATTTACTAGTAGCCTTAGGCTACAGCATTTAGTCAGTACTTGTGACCCTATAAAATTTCTGCATGAGCAAACTTAGATAGGAATTTGCCCTGAAAATATTGGTTTAGAAGCGAGACCAAGTGTGCTAATCATACTAAACACTGAATTTTGTCTCTAACAGATTTACTAAGTTTAAACATGATTTGCATATAATTTTTATATTGTCATAAATATGACATTATCACTTATAATGAGTACAATAAACACCCAGTAAAACTCTATATAAATAATAAACATTATTTGAGAGATATGTGACATATACAATGCCTCATCATAAAGGTATTACCTAAGAAATATATATTACTATATATTATATTCTACACTCCACATCAATAAACTCTATGAGATGAACTTTAATTACCTACAATACTGGAAACGTACATTAGTCAAGCTTTCACTGAACAAGAGAGACACTAGTTAATAATAAATATTGTGACTTGTTAGTGGACTTTGTATACAGGGAGAAATTTATTAAACTTCTGAAAGACTGCGCTCGGTCTTTCCGAGTTTACGGAGTGAAATCTCCTGAGATTTTTGGAGATCGAGATTTTCGATCTCTGTTTTTCACATTTTTTTCAATGGAAAGGTAGCCGTACTTTACATTAGTAGCATGACTACCTTTATATTGAAAATTTTCAAAAATCGAGATAGAAAAACTTGATCTCTAAATCTCGTGAGAACAATGCAAGACTTCTCTAGGTAAGCTTGGAAAGACCCAGAGCGGTCTTTCCAAGTTTAATTACTTTTGGAGTTTACCATATAACCTAGAAAAATCTTCACAAAGATTTGTTGGAAATCACTTTAGCTACTTACCACCCTACCCTCTCAAAAAGCTTACAAAGAACGTTTTTATCCACTGTGTTCTTTTTTAATTTTTGTAAGTTTCTACCAATCTTGAATTTATCACAAACATTAATTTATGTTTGTTTTTTTGTTGTTTTTTTTACTAATTTTAACATTTGTAGTCAACTTGAAATGGCAAGTATTATTTAACTACCTGAAATGCTCTACAAGTAAATATATTTAAGCAATATGTGCTCTAAGAGATAACATGCTAAGGTTATGTATTGACTCCATCTAGTGGAGTACATAATTTATTGCAATAAGGAAAAATGTGTTATGAATATGAAATTTGCTGGGAGGGCTCCCTGAGGGAATAAAAGGTACTGCTCAGTAAGTAAAAGGGTCTTTAGCTCCAAGCCTCCGTCAGAAGGATGTTGAAGGCTAATGAAGTTAGTAGAGCCCAGTAAGAGTTCATTACAGAAGTGATAATTAGCCCTAGCGACAAGGGGGCCAGCTTCCCCAACAAGGAGTGCAGTGGGCTTAGTGATGCCAAAGTCTCTTGGATGGAAGGTCAGGAACCAAGAGCAGGGTTTCAGTGGCAGGGCTTAGGGTAGCAGTTTGCTAGGTCTGGAGATAGTGGTACCCCAGCATGAGAAGTACTTAGGCTGGTGCAAAATCAGACACAGAGCAAGAATTCCTCAAAGTTGCCCAAGGAGTAGAGTGCATGTGCACAGCCAGAAAGTGGTGAGAGTTGTTCCTGACTCTTGTTGCTAATGGAGGGTAATAATGCACCAAGTAATGTCCCATGTCCTTAAGATGGATAATATGTTAAAAGTTTAACGTGAGTTCCTGTTTGGTGTGTTGTGAATAAACTGTTTCTGTTTAAAGAACCTCTGGTGCCCATTGTGTATTTAAAGGTACAGGCACTTCTAATTGTAAGTAGGCCTATTCCCTGAGAGTGAAGATGTTTGCAGAAATCCAACAGTGGATACATATAAATGGCAGGTGTGGTCAAAATAGCATTACATATTTCTAGGTTCAATTCCACCCTGGACTTCATCTGCATGAAGTTGGTATGTTCTCCCTGCACTTGCATGGGTTTCCTCCAGGCACTACGGTTTCCTCCCACAATCCAAAAACACATTTGTGTCTGTCTATGTATGTGTGACTGAATAGGGAAACTAAACTGTAAGCTCCACAGGGCAGGGACTGAAGTGAATGATGAATCTCTGTAAAGCACTGTGTAATAAATAAGCGCTATATAAATGAATAAATACAAATATATTAATATACCATACTTATTATATCATTGCTTTAAGTAATTTCTCACAATTTTTACCAGTAGTTTTATAAATTTTCCTAAAATAAATGTTTGTCATTTGTTTTGTGTATTATAAAAGCCTCATTTTAATATTTTTTTATGATTTGTCCTCCCACTCCCAAGCCCTATGCTTTAGCTATTTGGATCTGTTTCTATCTGTGCACTAAAGGATTTTGAGAATTTGGATTTTTTAATTATAACAGTCTTCTCCAACCAGTTGCCAACTGTCAACAAATTAACTGACAGTTCGTAAATAAAAAAAAAACTAAATTCTCCTGCATTGTTAAGAAAAAGTCCAGATCAGTAAAAAATGTGACCTTGTTCTGAAACTGCTAACTACACACAAAATGTTTCCCACAGTGTTTGTCAGACTGTCGCATTAGAAATAATATTCTTCTAATCCCCCAATCTTTTCTCAGAAAGCAGCTGCAATTTTATATCTTTTTGAAATAATGGCATGGTTTATGAAAATGCAAGCGACAAAAATTGAATGTCATTAAATATTTTGAAAAATGAAATTAAGCACTGTTCAAAGGGTTGTCATTCTGGCTGTCCAGCTAGCTGTGGCTCTGAGGTTGGTTCTGAGTTGGCCGGCTAGCTGTGGCTCTGAGGTTGGTACTGAGTTGGACAGCTAGCTCTGGCCCTAGGGATGGTTCTGCATTGGACAGCTAGCTAAGGCTCTGAGGTTGGTTCTGAGTTGGACAGCTATCTCTGGCTCTGAGGTTAGTTCTGAGTTGGACAGCTATCTCTGGCTCTGAGGTTAGTTCTGAGTTGGACAACTAGCTCTGGGTCTGAGGTTTGTTCTGCGTTGGACAGCTAGCTCTGGCTCTGAAAATGGTTCTGAGTTGACAAGCTAGCTCTGGCTCTCAGGATGATTCTGAGTTGGCCTGCTAGCTCTGGCTCTGAGGTTGGTTCTAAGTTGGCCAGCTAGCTCTGGCTCTGAGGTTGGTTCTGAGTTGGCCAGCTTGCTCTGGCTCTGAGGTTGGTTCTGAGTTGGCCAGGTGGCTCTGGCTCTGAGAATGGTTCTAAGTTGGCCAGTTAGCTGTGGCTCTGAGGATGGTTCTGTCAGACTAACTATAAGAAAGTAGAGGTCTGGACCCCAGTGGCTGGATACTGGCAAAAGCGAGTTATGTCTTTAACCAG
>WMED01006253.1:0-18650 GCA_019650415.1 Pipa parva | reverse complement strand
GTTTTTATTTACGATTTACACAATGTGCCAACTTTTCTGATTTTGGGGTTTGTACATACATGTAAATAAACAGTTCCTGTTGTGTGAAAGAATCTCTGGCGCTCTTTATTTGAAGCAAGAGGTACAGACACTACTCCTAATGTAAGCAGGGCCTACTCCCCTGAGATGACTGAGTGAGCTGTGGGTGTGTTTTCCTGAATGGAGGAGTGTAATAGGTAAAGAAGTTAAAAATAGCATTACACTCTGTATTCCTTCTTTCACTTAAAGCAGAGAAGCAAAAGTGACATTTAAATGTTATTGTCATACTATTCCTAGTAAAACTCATCAGCTATATTTTTCCTGCTGAGGCAGTCACTGAAAATACAAATATATTTAACATCTTTGCAAAGAAATAAAGTGCACATACTGCCAGGACATCTTATGAGGCTAAACAAAATGATATGTTATTTTCTCAGAATAAAAAAAATTTCTTACATTATTGCCAATAATTATGTGGAATTACTACAATAAAGAATTATAGTGGCCCATGCAACTGCATCTGTTTCTTACAAAACAAATTGGATTTTGTATTTTATATAAAGGCAAATTTCTGTTGCTGTGTTTTATATTCTCTGCTTCAGAATGCCGATAGGAATGTGTGAATGCTGTAACCATTGAAGGGGGTTATTCACTAATGTCCGAATTGTGGCATATAGGTGCGAATTTGCCAGATAAAGACAGTCGCAATAGGCTGCTACTGTCCCAGTCGCGTCTTTATAATGAGAATATTGTTACAGTCCCGACTTTATTATGGGAAAATTGTCACAATCTTAACATTAAAAAAATTGTCGCGACTTTACAATGGGGAAATTGTAGTGGATTTGCTAAGGGAATCCGCTGTTTGCGAATTCGACAGTCGAATTCGCACTTTAGTGAATAACCCCCTGAAGCTATTGGTGGCCTAAGAGAAAAGATGTCAGATCAATTTTTATCTAAACCAGTGTAGCATATTTTTAAAAAAATAATCTATTGTCAAAATAAAACAATTTTATTTGTGCTTGCAGAAAATATTGGTCAGTTATTAAGATTATTGCTGAAATAAAATTGTTTTTGTATAGCTGCTTTATTGCATGAATGGAATATATAAAGGTGATTCCTACTTATGTTATTCTAGCTGGGAGAGATATTGATGTCACAAATCAGCATCATTCCAAAACAGACAAAAAAACCTTGATTTTTATTTCCATGGGTATTATCGACAACAGTATGGACAATGATTAATCTCCTTGAATACATGAAATTTAGTAAAGAGTTTTCTACATATTTTTCTACTTGGTGAAAATTCATAAAATATGTCCTTGGGAGGAATTTTTTCAAGACTGTTTTAAAATTAACAATTTGGTTACTATTTCACAAAAGTCCATTAAAACTGAAAATTCACATATTATTTTAAAAATGAAAACAGTTTAAAAGACAGCCAACTACGTCAGAATTGACATATAGACAGTGGCAGTGGTAAATTGGCATAAAGTACATATTTTATAAACATGGCAGTAGACTCACCAGTGAACAAGGATGTCCACAGAACCAAAATGAAGGGAGGGTGATGCTTTACATCATGATATCACCATCATATGACAGATTGGGAGTAGTCCTAAACTCTGTAGTCCTACCCTAAGCTGTGTAAAATCACCTCCAAACAACCTGCATCGCTACCAACAACCACTTGCAGTTTCAACACTCTGAAACTCACTCTGTTTAAATAATTACATAAGCAATAATGAGCCTCCCTGATGCCGACTGATGCAACTTGCTCATGCGGAGCGCCCTTATTACACTATACCCCCCACTATACTCTGACTGGACTGGAAAGTGCTATTTTAAATTAAAACTATTCTCCAATTATTTTCTCAAACTGCTGCCATTTACTAAACTTTAACAGTTTCCAAACACTGATGGAAGTTTTCTTTTCAGAAAGAAAATAGAAAGAATGAAAGCCTGCCTCTTGGGAAACAGTGGCATGAGTAATAATGTTCTTCAAAGAGGTTGTGAACCTAACTGATGCAAACCAAATCTGCCTCAGGGTAATAAGATTTCTACTTTGATCAACGTGCTGTGTTTAAAGCTATATTTATAACACTGGACATGCTGTAAGGTCAACATCTGCAGTAGACTGTGCCATATAAATTTGGGGTAGACGTATTAGTCTTTTTTGGCAGCTAACCGCTGTGAAAATGCTGATTAGTGCATTTCTGGGACTTTTATTGACTTTTCATAATTGAACTTGCTTATGAGAAAAAAAAAAGGCTTTTGAAAAGCACAAAATACAATAAGACTTTAAGACTATCAATTAGGCAGGTACATTAGGAGTGAGCTAGTTGCTGGTCAGTGTGATACAATTCAACTAATGTTTTTGCCGGATCAGCAAGGCATATTCTGTACACAGCATTCATGATTTATCAGTTTCAAGAAAATCTTTAAAAAGGAAATTCTTCCGTCAGCCAGCAGCTCTTATGTGCCGAATGTACTGAACCAAATGTAATTGTAGAGTGTGTATTAAATATACATACTCATTGCTTGGCAATTGTGAAGTTGTTGAATAAGGTTTAAGGAGCTGATAAAGTGTCCTATTGCTCAGAAGTTAATCCTCACGGAGTTCAACAAACAGAAAACACCTTGAGACCTCTTAAGAAATCAACAGTCCCAGGCTGGGACACATTTAGCAAAAAGAGAAGCAAAAACCTGATTTTTTTTTCCAGACCTGTTAATCATCAAGCAGCCTAACAAGTAAACAGACAAAAAACAACCTCTGCCGTGGATAGTTCTGAAAGGAAAAAGAAAAGAAAAATTCCCTTTTGGATTAGCATGGCAGTTATTTAAATATAGCATGGATTGAAATCTGGAGATTTTTATGGCTATGGACACAAAATTCCAATCTTTTGCTCACTGAGCCACTTAGTACAAAAGCATTGCTCATCATTAAATTGCTTCTGGATTGCATTTAGTGGATGTTTAGTTACCATCTTTTATTTATGGCAGTGTTCGTATGCAACTAAGCACACTCCTTTGGATGAAATGCAATATCGCACATGAATGATCTCAGGGTGCTTTACTTTTGACATCAAACAAATGCAGAGTTTCTGCAGCACAATTCACCCTTTTTAAATTAGGGAAAGTTATCTACCGACAGGTGCTAGTATCCCCCAAATACCTCAATCACAGGAATCCATTGAAAAAACATTGGACTGCATACTAATACATGGCTGCCACCACAAACTCACAAATTCAAAATAATACAGACCAGTAATTCAACTTCAAAGATAACACTATTACCAGTACTTTGTTTGAATACCTGCCATACCAATCTATTTAGGATTCTTTCTTTTTCTGATGTTACTGGTCCTTTAAAAAAGAAGGTACTTAATTTTTCACTGTAGGGTAGCCCTCTTCTAATTTAATTATGCATGAATAGTCTGGATTCTACTTCACTATTAGAAGTCTTCATCACCCTTTATATACATAAACCCACTGACCTTTTAACAAGCAGATTTATCTAAATTGGGTATACTTTGACTGACTGAAGGCTCATAAAACTTATGCAATAGAAATGGCTCACATAGTCCCCATTTTCAGTCCCTTATCTGGGGCAAATCTACAGTTTTATTTTCCCTCTACTACTGCAATACCCTGTAACATTTTCTGTTCATTTTCTTTACTCCATAATATGGAAATGACAATTATAAGGGGGTAATTCAGGAAAGTGCGAACTTACCTGGTGCTCCTTCAATTCACCTTGCCGAGACTGCGCTTCCTGCTCTCCTGCACGCGGAGATCAGCAAATGCTTTAAAGGTATTCCAGTCTTGCGAGGCGACTCGAGTAGTCACGAGGTGAGCCGAAGTACCTTTAAAGCGTTCGCTGATCTCCGCATGCAGGAGAGTAGGGAGTGCAGTCTCGGCGAGGTGAATCGAAGGATCGCCAGGTAAGTTCACACTTTCCTGAATTACCCTCTAAGTTGGAAGAATAGAATGCTGAAAGACCAGTTCAAATGCAGATTAACCATTAATTATGTTCAGTTCTCTTGCACCTTCATAAATCCCTGCAAGAATCACAACATACAAGAGGTAACTACTTGCTCTCAAAAGACCTTGTTGTTTCTATTCCTCTTTCCTCACATGCACTGCTTAACACTATCACAAAATAAGTCACCTCCATAAGAGGATGATATGCATCCATTGGTGTTTGTTGTGTTAATCCACTACAGTGCACTAATTATATCAGGGGGAACTTTAGCACAAAAATTCATAATAACCTTGAAAGAGGAAACTTTGCCTTCTCCAGTGTATACCCCCACTATGAATTTTGCTTCTATTGTGGATGACATAGATTTGATTTACAGTTTGAGGCAACCATACCCCCAAGCTAAGTAGTTCTCCTATTCTTCTACACATTTTAGATACCTCTCTAGAGGAAATAATCATGTCCCTATTATGTCACACTAGCAAACCTGCTACTATTCCTACTTCTAGATGCCTGGTCCCTACACTGGTTTTGACTAGATGGTTAAAAAAATACAAAAATAAGAAACTGCTTCAAAAGCATTTATAGTTACTAAATCTTCTTCTGGACATTCAAAATTGTGTCTATAAAGTAAGATATTCATATGCTTAGATTTAAAAATTGGGCTTTTGGGCACACTTCAATGTCTATTATCTACAACACCATAGAAAACAATGAAAGTGGGTGAGATCTGTTTATGGCTGCTGTCAGTAAAGACAGTAAACATTCATGAATTTACCTTCAAAGATAACATTTTTACATGTGCTGTATTTTAATAACTGCCATGCTAATCTAAATGACATATTTTGGGTGTACACTGGTCCTTTCATTAAAATAAGGAGTTAGCACAACACATTGCTGATTTTTTTTAGATTAACAATAAGGGGGTTATTGGCTAAAATACAAATTGTTCCATAAAGGTGTTACTTTGCCACCTAAAGACAGTTGCAATAGACTGCTACTATCGCAGTCGTGTATTTATAACGAGAATATTGTCGTTATGGAAATACTGACACACTCACAACTTTAAAATTGTTGCAGTTGCGACTTTACAATGGGACATTTGTAGCGGTCATGGATTTGCTATGGGAATCTGCTGTTTGAGAATTTGACAGTCGAATTCTCACTTTAGTCAATAACCCCCTAAATCTCAGTGGTTTGGGACTGTAAAGCCTAATTTTTAAGTTTTCTCTATTTTGAAATTAACCATGATAAAAAGATCACTAAACAAGTTGAAATTACTTTGGCACAAGTGCTGATGATTGGGTGTATGTACAGGGTGGGCCATTTATATGGATACACCTAAATAAAATGGGAATGGTGGTGATATCAACTTCCTGTTTGTGGTACATTAGTATATGGGAGGGGGGAAACTTTTCAAGATGGGTGTTGACCATGGTGGCCATTTTGAAGTTGGCCATTTTGGATCCAACTTTATTTTTTCCAATGGGAAGAGGGTCATGCAACACAAACTTGTTGAGAATTTCACAAGAAAAACAATGGTGTGCTTGGTTTTAACTTTATTCTTTCATGAGTTAATTACAAGTTTATGACCACTTTTAAAATGTGTTCAAAGTGCTGCCCATTGTGTTGAATTGTCAATGCAACCCTCTTCTCCCACTCTTGACAGCACAGCATAGACAACAACCTTCAGATGACCCCAAAGATAAAATTCTAAGGGGGTCTCTGCCCTTGTAACTCTGCAGAAACACTGTGCAGTGCATTGTGGATGACCCTCTTGGAGATGAGGGCCCAGGGCAATTGCACAGTTTGCTCCCCTCCAACGCCAGCTCTGTCTAGACCTTTCGGCCTTTGAGAAAATATTTTTAGAATAATAATGTTTTTAACTTTGCATATGTTTTTCCTTTTTTATACTGCGGGTTCCTTGTAAAAATAATTGCTGGTTTTATGAAGGAAGGACCAGTCATCTGGTGCTCATCTATTTATATGATAGGACAAGTGATAAACAGCATAATATTTTGTTTATTTGCTTTGGCTTTGCCAAATCTTTTGATAATTTGCTTATTGATGAGCTATAAATGGAACAGAGTGGACTAATGTAGTAAGTAAAGTGCCATATTAGTAAGTTCTGGATTCATTTCTCTTTAATCTTTTTAATGATGACATTGTAGAGGGTCTTGACAGTAAGATGTATTTTATTAGAAGATTCTAATTTACAGTTATTGATTTAGGTCTGGACTTCTTCTCACTTCAGAAAAAAAATCAACACTGGAATCCTGGGCAAAGTAAGAGAATAAGAATTCAGTGTATATTAATGAAACATTATGCACCCAGGTTTAATTCTAAATAAGACAAATGAAATGGGTTATTTAAGAATGAAGAGATGGAAAAGAAACTAAGAATAATAGCAGTCAGCAGGAGAAATGGAAACAGTGCTCATATCCAGACTGCTTGAGCAAACACATGCCATGTAGAAAATAGGGAAGTAGATTTAAGAGTAATTCTACTTACACTTAGGGTAGTAGTTACCAGATGGTAAAGTTGGGGAACATGCCACTTTTGGTGCATTTTTTGTTTGCCAGCTTCTCAAATGGACATAGTGGCTGACTATCCATAACCTTCATTTATCATTTTCTGATAGCCCGTTTAGTTAAAGCACAAAAAAAAAAAAAAATGTGAAAACAAAACTGAAAATACTGTGATGATGTAGGCAAAATCTGGATGTATCATAGCAACAAGTAATGCTCCCCTATGTGCAAATGTTGAATTACACCTGGAATTTCAGTGCAGTTTTGGACAACTTCCCAAGATCCAGTGGCACTGAAATTAAGGGCCAAAGGAAGAAAAACTGTAATGTGATTTAAAGTTTGACTGAAATTGGACACTTTGGGGAAAATTTCTAAAGCATTGTTAACTTTATTTTGGCCCATTCAATGCAGTTTGATTCATTTCGATCAAAGATTTTTCCCTTTGCTTGAAAAACTTTGTATGTTTATTAAAAAGCAGGGAAAACAAATTTGATTCAAAATCAATTGAAAAACATCCAAAATTGCATTTAAAGATTGGTTACAGCTGCTATCCTTATAGCAATGATAACTAAAGCATTAAATACTATACTTAGCGCTGCAGTGATACCTGCTGCTGTCATTGCAGCACTAATTTCCCCTAGAGTGGGGGTCCCTAGGATCCCTACTCCTCCCCACTACCACCACATCAACCCCCCCATATCCCCTCACCTAGCGGCTCCCTAGGAGCCAATTCCCTACCCTTTGGGGTAGAGGGGCACTAATCTGTTATAGCCCTACCTAAGACCCTTACTCCCTACCTAACCATAGGTGAGAGGAGCCTTTTATATGCCAAGCATCTTTCTGATTGGTTAATTGCTTTGAGGCCATAAACCAATCAGAAACAAGCAAAGGATATATAAACTCTGCTTGATTCTGCAGTTCCCTCTCAGGTAGGATCTTCTGCTCTAACTAGCAGGGTATTTTACTGGCTTGTTAGTAGTGGCAAAGAGCCTGAAGAGGAAACATCTGTGAAGCAATTTATTTTATTTAACGGATGGTTGGTGACGGGTGGCAGCTGCGGATCAAGAACATAGAGAAAGATCTCTTTGTGGATTAGGTTGGATCAAGATGGAGATGAGGGCACATCAGGCCCTCCACTGTATGGTTAGGTAGGGGTGAGTGTCTTTGGTAGGGCCATATTAGGTTAGAGCCCCACTACCTCAAAGAGACCCAGAGGGGAAGTGGCTCCTAGGGAGCCGCTTTCAGCCCTTGTGATCCCCCTCATCTAGTGTATGGAACCCCAGTATTTAGGTATTTTAGATTTAAATTAAAAATAAGTAATTATTTTCATAGTGGCTTCTTATAAAGAAAGCTTTAAAGGGATTCCAGTCTCATGAGGCGTCTCGAGTAGAGCCTAGGGAGCTTCGCCGAGACTGGAATCCCTTTAAAGCATTTGCTGATGTCCGCATGCAGGACATCAGCAAGTGCATAACAGCATGTGTGAAGTGATGCGAAGGATCCGGAGCTCACTTCGCACATTGCTGAATTACCCCCATAGTGTTGAGCTTGAAGAGATTGCTGCCACAAGGTTGACAAGTTTAACATCTTAGTGATTTACTTGACCACAGTCATCATATGAAGAAGTTTTTAAAAGAAACAAAAAGGAGGATGATACCAATATTCATACATAAAATTGCACTGAAGTACAATTTGTGCCTGACAGTGAATAAGCTGTGTACAATAGATTCATGCATAGAGGAGCAGTAACCCAGGGCCATAAATAGATTTTATTATAGAATAATGTCTTAGGAAAACTAAGATAGTTCTAATCCTAACATATAATGAAAATATTTGTAAACATTTCAAAATGAGTTATAATTAGAGCTTTAAATTACATAAAAGCAAAATTGAGTTGCACCCAGGAGCAATTTTCAAAATCAATGTTTATTCAAAAGAGCAAATAACATAACTGTATAATCATTAATATGTTTACTGATGTGGAATTTTATTTCAAAGTGCCCTGTTCTTTCATAATAAAGACAAAAATATGCTAAGAGAAATGAACATTTTTCTTTATAGAATGTTATTGTTTACAGGCAATGTTCTAAAGAAAAAAACTCACAAAATTGCAATATTTTTTATTTTTTTGAACTTTTACTTACTTTAGCTGGGCTAAAATATGGTAAAGGATTAGGGACTCCAAATGCACACAGAAACAGGCGCACACAACAGCTCAAAATAAACTGACATCACTTTACAATGTAACACATAAATGATGTTTCTCTACTAAAAATGCTACATTAAAAAAAAAACTGCTGCATTTAGAAAATCTGATTACCAATGACCTCTTATTCATACATATTTGTACATAAATCTAGATCTTTGAGAGTGGATTTTTCCATATGTGGATAATTCTTTGTTACTGGCGGTCCAAGATAGACGAGTCAAGACAAATGTTGTTAGACTGAGTAACCTCCATATTACTTTACTTGTTATGTTGAAGAATTTTCTTGTCTCTAGGGATAGCTGAGCTGTTACTTGCTGTATCTGGCTCTGAAACCTATTATCATCAATAAAATGTAATGTAAAGAGGAAAATGTTCTTGAGATGCCATACACTTGCAACCTGGAATATCTATCAGTTGTACAGAATTAATTCTGTGAGCACAGGCTATGGTAACACTTAAACCACTTCCTCCCCTGGGAAAGGCTCTGTTTTAACAGAAATCTGGTCCATTTCATCACAATTTACAAAACATGATCATAACTCTTTCTTTACAAAGGGAATAAGCTATCTGGGGCATGTTTTAAAGATATCCTAAAGTTATTGCCTCTCATTTTCCACTAAATACTGCCAGGACTAGAGGTTCTGTAATCCAGGTTTGATTTAATAAGGTTCCGCTAATACATCTCTTTAGCAAGGATTTAAAAACCCCGAAACCTTGAACTCATACCTAATGAATAAGTGAATCCAAGCCTTAAGAAGCGATTACATTGGCTGTGGTAATTCGCTTAACTGTTGTCAATGCGTTCTCTACTAAAAAGGCTATGTTTTTGCTCATATTTTAAGCTGTTTATGCTATTAGAACATTTAATACCCTATAGTAATTTACTTATTTTAGAAAAAACAGAATAATAATGTGTTTATTCCTGATTTTAAAGAAAACCCTATAAATCAATATTTTGAAAAATGACTCAGATTGAGATCTAAATCCCTGTATTTCCCATCAATCAAATCTTCATTAAAAAAAAAAAAATCTATTACCGCTTACATTCCTTCTATAGCTATAGGCTGGAGTGTATAAGAATGTTACACTGATCTTCCAGAAGAGCCATGTTGAGTTCTGCATTTTAGTGTAAATCCTCATCCCTAGTGGATATAAGTATGTAAGCTCCAAAGCCATAGGTGTTTCATGAAAACTAAAGATGCTTAAGCAATTGTCCTAGCAATCTTATGTGAATAAAGAAACTGGCTAACACATTTGTATTAGGAGTCAGGAGTTTTAAAAACAGCCTCTATTTCATTTGGACTCTGAACAACAACTTACATGTCAAAAAGAACATGATAAAATTGCATTTGAGAGCACATATAGTTCTAAACCACTGAAAAAGAAATATCAATTTTGGTGTGTAAAACAATTTTAAGTAGTCAAAGAAAACATTCTGGGGTCATTGTTAATTTATTTGCTGCTATAGAATAATAGATCAGTTATAGCCCTATGGACTGGGTTTTAACCTAAATGAGAATCTAGGTTCTGTTAAAAAACAGGCTTAAAAGGGAACTTTTGTGATATAGTACCTGCAATAATATGGAAAGATAGGTATAAACAACCATTTTTATAAATACGCTCAATTAGCATCTGTAATATTAATCAATTAAAAAATATTAACTTCGCCGTCCCCACTGTAGCTCACAGCTATTTATGTGAGGATGGAACAGCACTGACTGTTTATAGAATTTTTGTAAAAAAGAAAATGCTCACACTTAATATACATTTTGGTGTATAACCTTGTTTATTCGACCATAAGTGCGAGGTACAGGCGCTGCTACATTTTGGAGAGCATAACCTCCCTTAATCAGGCTAATTGTGCAATGTGAGTGTCACGGATGTAAAGTGGACCCACTGTACTACCTTGGAGATTGACTTATAGGCACGCTGCGAGGCGCAGAATCTAAGAGACCCCTGGTCTTCGCCTTTAACCTCCGCAAGGAGGTGCTGGTCTAAGCTGCGGAGGGCCTCCAGGTCGTGACCCCTGAGCGTACCCTCCAAAGTAGTAGCTAGTACAGACTTGATGCAGAAATGACAACGGAACACACTTGGAGTATACTGGACACTGGAATTTCTACTGAGGTACACTTGGGAACTGTCACTTTAATTGCAGCAATAACCAGGATCACCGGAGGGCCAGAACGCTAGGAGACCAGAGTAGCTGAAGTATCATAAAAGTGACTTGAGACAAAGGCAGGAACAGAGAACTGTCACTTTAATTTGGGAACACCCACCAGAAGCAGGAAGCACAGAAAGACAGACTTTACTTGAAGTAACGCCAGGACCTGTGTAGCTGGAAGCTTAGGCATTGAATGCCCAAGCTCTCCAGCCTTAAAAAGGTCTGGCTGTACTGCACGCAGTGGGAGCGCTCCCGACACCTCCTGTATCACGTGAGCGCGCCGGCTGCGTGCCCGCCTCCGGAAGATAGAAAAGACTGACAGGCGCGGCTCGTGCGCCTAAGGAAGGAGCGCCGAGATGCCGCCTGTCAGGTAAGGAACAGTCGGCAACGCCGACCATTACAGTGAGTTAGTGCAGAGAAATACCCTAGGTGGGCAAAACTCCGCCTATCAATTAAGGTAACATGTGACGTGCAGGTTAAAGGACAATTAAACCTTAAGTTCTACATAATGGGACTGTGGAGACATGTTGGAGAAAAGTGTCTAATTTGCAATGAGCTTTCATGTTCTCCCTTGTCAGAGGATGGCTACTGAACTTCTAATAACCAGTCTTGTCTGATGGAACTTGAATGCAGGTACAGTACATACTCAGCCACTTCTGGCTGACCACAGCTTTTGCTTCCTGTTAAATATATATATATTTTTACACAGATTGTGTCCATGCTCTAATCCATATATTTGACAGTTCCTTCTTCATGTTGCAGTGAAACATGTCAACCAGTGCTGTGATTGGCTGAAATTTGAATCAGTCATATATCAGTGTCACTGTCAGAGTTGATCCATCCTCACATAACTAGCTGTGAGTGACAGTGGGGTAGGGAAAGATAGGACATTTTATTTTTTGTATATGATTAGAATTATTGATTTGCTAATAGAATATATTTCTAAAAATGTCTGGTTACAGTTATCTTTCACTATTATAGCAGTTACTATGCCAAAACAGTCATTTTTTTTAAAAACATCTTTCTATTTATTTAATTAATTTTCTACATTCAACAATAACCAACTGTGGTCAACATGAATAATAAAGGATAAAGGAACATGTTTTCGCAATGATAATGAAGTTTGTCTTATTTTTGGTAGAGGGTACAGAAAAAAAGGGGGGGAGGTTAATAAACAGTTTAACAGGAATTATGCAGGTGTCTGTCATTGTATATTTTCAGTATTACTATAAGATCAGCTGTTTTGGTCTATACTATTGTGTTTGTGAGTGGTGTGGTGTTTGCCTTTCTCTCTTGGCTCTGGTATACTATATCATGCCAAACTCTCCATTGTGACTCTCCAGCTGTTTTGAGTTTTAGGGTTGTGGCTGTGGCTGTTTCGTACCAAGCATTTGTGTTCACTTCTTCTATTAGTTGAGATTCTGAAGGTATTGTTTGTGTTTTCCAATTTCTAATTAGGCATATACGGGCTGCTATGAATATGTGTTGCATATTTATTGCTTTTGGGGGAGAGAAGTTGTATATGCCTAATAGAGCCATCTGAGGAGTTAGCTGGCACTCCTAAGCCAAAACAGTATTTTTAAGCCACTTAAGTAATAAGTGACTTTAAATGAAACTGCATAATAATATAATTTTTTATTTACTCACTCCACTTTCTGTTTTATATTTGAATGGAAGTTCTGTAAGAGATTCATTGATTGAAATTTAGAATTTTCTCCAGTTTGAAACCGTCTGGTTGTATTTTGTTTGCACATGACAAAACAATGTTATCATTTTACTGACATTGTGGGGGTCATTCAGCAAGGTGCAAAGCTTCCCCTCAGCTCGCACATATTGTTATGGGCTCGCTAATGTCCTGCACGCAGACATCAGCGAACACTTTAAAGGGATTCCAGTCTCGGTGAGACCACTCTAGTTGCCTCGCAGAGACTGGAATACCTTTAAAGTGTTCGCTGATGTCCACATTCAGGACATCAGTGAGCACATAACAGTATGTGCGAGCTGAGGGGAAGCTTCGCAAGGAGCATTCGCACCTTGCTGAATTACCCCTGTGTCTTTTTTTCTTACCGGTACATGTAAATTTGACTTAGTTGTATCTGACATTTGGCAAAGACATTAATGACAGTTTAAATAACTTAAGAACTAGGAACCATGACAGTTTAAATGGAACCAGTATTGTGTTCTTGGGCTTGTGGGCTTGTAAGAAACATAACTATAAGTCATGCATTTAGGGAAAGGATATTTTATTATTCCCCGTGTCATAAACAGATGGAATCCCTTTAGCATTAGCAGAAAGCATCTGGGTTGTTAGAAAAAAGTAGTTGCCCTGTCTACCAGAAGCTTTAAATTACACTACCTTGCTCACCAAAGCTCTAACAAAAAGAATTAATTCCCTACAAATGTATCTATTTAGCTCCATAAAAATGTCTAGTTTATATAAAATTGTAGTAGCTTAAAAAAGTGTTATCAACTGGAATATTCCTGTTGTTCTTGAGGAACATTTCAACTGTTTTATCAGTGTATTCTAACTTTTATATTGATGTGGTTTGTCCTGAAGGGACTTTAGGTGAGTTCAAACATCTGGTTTTGGAGAGAGATTTAATGAAATGTTCAAGGGCATGCTCCACTGATTTGTAGCCTCAGATGAAAAAGGCTTAGTATAAGCTTATTCATTTTCTTCTATCTGTAAGTCCACAAGGAATTTATTTCAAAGATGTATTCAATACAGTATGGTACACTGGTATGGGACACTCTAGAACTGAAATAAAGCAACATCTTTGCTCAAGATGTTCAATGTTCACACTAAGGTGTGCAGAGAATTATGATAATAAGTCTATCACCCTTATGCTAGAAATTTATCAAGCTTAGCACAACTTGCCCAATTCAATATTGCATTACTAAATGCATGAAACCGGAGAAAGCTCTGAGCTGGCGTAAAATTGTTCAGCAAGTTCCATATAGCAAGAATATAAAATCATATGCAAAGCACATACTATGTGTATACAGTGTCAGCAGTTATATATTTTTTCCATCTAATCTTTCCTTTAAAAAAAAAAAATATTTATATAATAATTGGTACTCAGCTGTGTATAGTAATACTGAATCTTTTCCTTGTCATTAATAAAATATTTTCTATGGTAGGTCCTCAATATTAAGTACATTTTCCGCAGAACCTAATAAGAAGCTGTGTAGGTTCTAGCACTTTTTGTGCACAAGACCTGCATGGGTTACTTACTGCACTTTGGAAATTAGGTGAAATGACTCTCTGAAATGTCAGTACCTTGTGATTCATTCACCCCAAGAAAGCTATAGACGCAGAAGATTTATGTAGCAGTTATAAGATTTTCTTGTCATTAGTCAGTTTATGCAGTTCAGCAACATTGTGAATATCACTGAACAAGGCTGAACAAGGCTTGGGACTGAACTGAATGTATTGTGAGACCTACAGAACTAATTTGTCAATTAGTCTAAAATATTTAGCCCTTATCTTTTAATAGAAAATGCACTGTGCATCATAGCATCACTGTACTGTTTACTGACCTTGCTGTTGAATATGCATAAAAATACTTCATTATCTATATTAAATATTGTTTTTAGAATGTGTTTTTTAAATTTCAAATGCATGGTGAATAATTGTCTGCAGAAAACAAATAATCAACAATTCTGCTGATAAACACCCATGTATTAGATGCTAATTACACATCTTCATACCTTGAAAACTGCTTTCAGAACGTGCAAAAACTCAATGTTCTCAGTTGCAATAACATAATGCAACCCAGGCTGGCTACTGTCAACAGGGTATAGGTTGTACTGTAGGTAATGAGTGTAAAGTAGCACAGAAATACTTTTCTTCTGCTTTACACTTTCGGATGCCACCATCTGGGCATAGTAAAAACATTCAAAATTTCAAATGAAACTGGAGCCACAGCATAAAAGATTTTTCATTGCAGTGAAACACACAACATGCTTTGGGCCTTACTATTAGCTCTTTAGCAAGTGGCTAAACACACATGTGTGTTTCACTGCAAAATAAAAAAAAACTTATTTGTTATTAAGCTATGGCTCCAGTTGCATTTGAAATTTTGGATAACGGGGTACACGTTGCCTTTTACATGCTGGGAACGTGTGTTTAACAAACAAGAACTTGACTTCATCTCCAAACATGGTGAGCATTTTTACTTGTCTGATATAAAAAAAATGATACATGTATAATTAAATTCCTATTACAGTCACTGAAGTAGAGTCATCACATTTTCCTTCTTATCTCATTATCTTTGCATTAGACTGGGCTGGGGATATGTTCTGATATTGTGGCTGTCTCTGACTC
Organism: Pipa parva; assembly: GCA_019650415.1. Classification (NCBI taxonomy): domain Eukaryota; kingdom Metazoa; phylum Chordata; class Amphibia; order Anura; family Pipidae; genus Pipa; species Pipa parva. The sequence goes on along the minus strand of WMED01006253.1, from coordinate 3,431 downwards.
ACTTTAACATATGTTAGGGACAATTTTAAACAATTTTGCAGAAAACCTGTAAAAAGAATGAATGCAAAACACCGTCAAACATACAGTCGATACTGCTGTGTAACAGGCACAATTTAGTTATAATTATAACTAAATTTTAATTACTACATTTTAAATATTATAATTATAATTTGGAAGATTAGTGTAGAGCAGTGTTTTTCAACCTTTTTTCTTCAGGGGAACACTTTGATGTAATAAAATTTTTGGCGGAACCCCTAGAAATCGCATAACGCGCGTGACGTCACGGACGTCTACATACCCAACAGGCCACAGAGGGAGGATCCAAGGATGCAATCTCTCTCTGAGTCGGGTAATGATGCTGATTGCAAATGATGCGGCCTCATTCTCTGCTAACAGTGATCTGACAGTGATCACTGTTAGCAGGGACCGAGACCACATCATTAGCAATCAGTATCATTACCCGACGCATCAGAGAGAGATCGCAGCCTTGGATCCTCCCTCTGTCACCTGTTGGGTATATAGACGTCTGTGACGTCACGCGCGTTATGCGATTTCTAGGGTTCTGATTGCTAATGATGCAGTCTCGGCCCCTGTTAACAGTGATCAGGGCCAGTTCTAGCACTGGGCGATGTGGGCGACTGCCCAGGGCACAATCTATTTGAGGGGCGCTGCTGCCCACATCCAAAGTCACTTCCTCCAGCATTCCAGTGACGCACCTCCTCTGAGCGATCTCGATGCGATCTCTCTCTGATGTGCCGGGTAATGATGCCGATCAACCAGTGTGTCGCGGAATCCCTGGGTTGTCCTTGCGGAACTCTTGGGTTCCGCGGAACCCCGGTTGAAAATCACTGGTGTAGAGAGTAGATTGAAATATTTTGGAACAGCTTAGCCACTATATATTGTGGTGGTCCTTGATTAATTCCTGCCTGGAAATTGCTTAGCTAATGAACACAGAAATCATACAAGCAAAGCAACTAATGAGAACCACTGCCCGTCCTGGCCCAGGTGTCTAGATATACCTTACAGAGTTTTTTTTCTAATCTGAGTTCAGGAAATCCAGATCAGAAGTTTTTGCACCAGGAAAACTTTGTTAACTCTTACAACTTTGACTAAGCTAGTATAGAAATGCTTAGGCAGCAATACTGGTATACATTGCTTAAAGTGAACTTTTTCTGGAAATCTTATAACTTTTTGTAGACATTTTAAAGTTGTCCATTTTAAAGGTAATATTTATTTTGACTGATTTTAAATACACATCATACAGATAGAAATATTATATTTTGTGCCAGGATCTATTAGAATTTCTAAGGAGGAATATGGCATGATGCATGATATTTTCACAATGAATAATTAAAGAGCAGACCTGCCTACTCAGAATTATGACTTACAGGGCATAGAGTGTGATAATATACACATATAACTGTAAAACAATTTAATAATTTGACTACCCAAAGTTATCTAAGGTTGTTAGTTAAAATAGGTTAATTATAAATGTATTTGGTGACTTCTTATTTGAAAGCAGTCAGCATATGTTCTGCCTACTTTAAAGGAATCAATCACTACTGTTCAAACTCAGACTCAGACTAATAAAGGAGAAACATGCTCTCCATCTGCAGGTACATTTTTTGCTGTACCTCCTCTATTTTGCCTTGAGAGTACAAATTATTCACTGACTGGTTCCCAACCACTGACCTCCCTAGTGCTATAGTTGCCCCCCACTAATCAGCCAGCACTCATATGAATATGGTGGCTGTATGAGTGCATAGAGAAAGGTATATAGGCAGCAGTGTGGCAAGGTTATTGGGTCCTAATTGGAGATAAAATCTGAATATTTCACTGTGCTGCCATTTGTCCTAAGAACAGTCTTAATTTGTTGGACTTGAGGAGGTGTTTTGGATACTTGCGTTTTATTGGCTGTAGATATTCCCTGAATAAATTGTTGCATCTTATCTCACAGATAATGGAGTGTGGAATATATCTGTACAGTTTGTGTCACATGGCCTAATGTGACTGAAAAATATCTTTCACAGATAGATAAGCTTCTGTTAAGAATCAATCTGACTATTGATGTTCATGTACCCTGTTGCATTTCAGTGTTGATTTGCTTTCATCAAATCCAGGTCCAATTTCAGCCATTAAACACACTTTGTACTATCACAGGGGAATGAAATATAAAAGCTATTTTACATGATTGTTTCCTCAGACATGTTGTGTCACTAACATATGTTTTTATGTATAACCTTGCTTATGAATTCTTCCGCTGGTGAAATGTAGTAGAATTTATAGGAAAGTTAAAAAGGAAAAAGAAACCCTTGTGGGTGATAACTATAGATAAATGGCAATATGCATTTCAAAACTTTCTGCTTTCTCAAGGCATTAAATAGTGAAGATGCAGTGGTTCTTATATTAACTAAAAGGTCAGACTAATGGATTATAAAGGACTAAAGCCTGACAAAGGTCTAGACTTATAAAATTGTACCTTAAATATAAAGCTTAATATACCAGTTTACAGGGAGTCCAGCACTATGATAATACATATTCAAACCCTCAATGCTACAGGACTGAGTTATAATATGCTGTGATAAATTTTGCAGCTAGCTTTGCTTAATAGACAAGCACACAATGCATAAGTAAAATAATTTGTCACTCATTCAGCATAAAGATATTATAGGTTTTAAAGTATAGCATGGCCAAAGGGTTCACAGATATAAATCATACCAGTTACTAGGCTAAGAAGTAATTATTTTAGCAGCTATACATATTCTTTTATCTGTCTGCAGCTTCATATTCAATCATTAGACACCTATAAAATATGCTAAACGGGCTATCCTGTATCTCATTTTATATTATAGGAAATGTTGGACACACATCTCAGGCACTATAGACACCAAATGCTTGGCACCTGCATCTGAGCATGTTCAGAAGAAAGGAGATGTGAACCAGAAGAGAATTGTGTCGCTGCAACAGAAGAAAAGAACATCTCCTCTATCTTGAAGCAGAAGATCTGCTCTATCTATAAGCAGGATGCAGTATTGGAGAGAAGGAGGTGATCAGTAAGTATTTCTCCCTCCTGTTAAGTATCATCTTAGACAAAAACAAGCTTTATTTTGCCTCTGATTGGCAAACTATTTGCCATTTGCTACACATGCAGCACTGCTGTTTTCATGTACTGCTGACATAGTCTTTTCTAGCCTCACAAACTTAGCTTTGCTTCTCAACTCTCTGTCATCATTCACTGAATCTTTGCCCCTGAAATAACAGGTGTCATTAAATTAAGATCAATACAAAGAAAACACTAATTCAAGTTAAACCATGTTTTGGATTAACATTAATTTGCAACAGTTTACTTCCCCTTTAACAAAACAATGTAGTACAGCAATACATTGTATAGTCAATGGTTCATATTAAACTATTTTGTCACATTAAGAATG
>WMED01006252.1:0-18651 GCA_019650415.1 Pipa parva | reverse complement strand
TCCTCTGGATCAACATTGCAGGAAAATAGGCTGAACTGGATGGATTTATGTCTTTTTTCAACTGTATAAACTATGTTACTATGATGTATGAAGAATAGAACAATGATAAGGCCTATTGTAAGAAGATTAATGCCTGCCTATACCCTGACATTAGAGAAACTTTTATGTATTTGTGTAAAAAATTATCAATTCGCATCCTTTTTCTTTTTACACTAAAGCCTGGTTTGTGTAAAACAAAGTTAGTAAAATCTTAGCAATTCCAGTATGTGTCCAAATGTTGGCAATTACCATTTTTCCTTTTAGATTAATGACTGAATATTGCAAAAAAAAAAAAAATGCAACATTACTAACACTTTTTACACAAACTTGGACACAAATGGGAACTGATAACATTTTGTTACACAAGTTTTCATTAGGTGCACTTTTAATAATGAATAACTGTTAGCTCATTGTGAGCCACTTGATACTTTAGGGAGAAATTTATTAAAATCATAAATCGCGATATCGAAATTCAAACGAAATGTTTAAACCATTAATTTAAATGGCAAAGATCCATGATATCGCTGGAAAATTCTATATCATGATATGGATATTGTCAAAATTGCGATATTGCTATATTGATAATAGCAATATCGCGATATCAGTAAAAATCGTTCGATATTGCGATTTCGGTAATATTTACAATTTTAATAAATTTCACCCAAATAAATGTCTGCAATTCCATTTCTATACAATAGATTCCAAGTCCCCAAGTGTATCATTTGAATAGTTCTCTCTCTTTTGTAAATAATTAAAAATATGGGGGAGTGAGGACAAGATGTGGAAAAGAAGATAAAAATTAACATTATTAAAATGTACAAGAAAGTTATAGATGCTTTTTTATTTTGAGAAAAATGAAAATCTCAATAACAGTTGATTGTACAGAGATAACCTAAAGATCTGGCATTAAACAGTGGAGGCACTGGGAATATGATGGGGGAGAGAATCCAATCAGAAGAAAACAACAGAGAAGTAAGAGGTAATTATGATGTTTGTTCAGTGACAGCAGGAGAAAAATCTTTTTTTTTTCTTTACAAATGACTATGAAATCTTGTGTGGGGAGATGGAGGAGGCAAAGGTAGAGTTGGTAATTAACTAGGAAGTGCGCAGAGAAGAAGCTTTCAGAAAACAGAAGTGACTGCGCACAAATTTCTATCAATATTAGTGGCAAAGATAAATCCAAACATTCAGAGAAAGTTTTAAGCAACCAGTGCCGTGTAACAAATACTTTAAATAAATAGTGCGGTGTATTGAATAGGTTGAGTAATACAAACATATTAGTCTATTAAATAACAATCAGTTGTAATAATGGAGTAGATCAATAAGTACTTATGGCACATTGACTTTTCCACACAAAGGAACATTAATCATAACCTAATTTATTAATCATGCAGAGGCACAGTAGGCCTTGGAAACCTTTCTAGCATTATGGTGATAACTTTAGCGTAGGCAGAGTTTTGCGCTGTAAAATGGCACATTTAGAAGGTTATATTCATCAAAGTCCAAACAGTCTAATAGAGGTGCCAATCCAGGTCCATTCTCCACTTCTCCGACTATCATGAAACATTGGTATTTTCTGCAATGTGTTGAATTCACAACCAATATGATAGCTTACTACAGTCAAGTACTTACTCGCCTCCTCGCATCCCTTTGCATGGGCATGCACGGGCAATTCAGCTGTTTGTCAAGCATTATAGTGTACTGAAGTGACAAATGCGCCAAGGCGATATGTTCTGAATTTACCAGTATGACTTTGCCAAATCAAAGTGGTGAATCAGGAGGCTGATGGCAAAGTGTAAGGGGACTTTTCCCTCAAATGACAAAGTTGTAAAAAAAGAGATGTCAATAACATTTGTTTTATTGTAGGAGACTTTAATACAGCGCCATTACTAGCAACCAAAATTTGACAGAGTGGTTAAAATGTCCTTCCCTATCATCAGTCCTGCCACTTAAGAGTATTTTGACATTAGTATAGGAAAGATATAGTTAGAGTGACATTGTCTACCTAACAGATTCATATGAATCATGGAAAAATGACATCATTATGATTGGGTGTCAGAGTGATGGAACATGAAGGGAAACACATTTTCTTTGCCTGTCGGTGAATAACCCTTCAAGTCTAACAAGGCTTATTATCTAAATAATGGCACCTTTAGTCTAAAGTGACTTTATACATATCCGTACATTGGCAACTTTAAAATGAAAATGGAAACACTTTCATGTAAAATTTATTTATTTTTTTAAATGAATAAATTAATATACGTTACATTTACAAAAGCTGGTGCAACCTGGGCTATTGGTACTGGAATTAAAATGAATGTTCGTTAATTGAAATGATCCAGTTAAAGGATTTTCTGAACACCGTAGATTCAGGGGCTTATTCACTAAAGTCTGAATTGTTGCGTATAGGTGCGAATTCGCCAGATAAAGATAGTCGCTATAGGCTGCTACTGTCGCAGTCACGTCTTTATAATGAGAATATTGTCGCAGTCGCGACTTTATTATGGAAAAATTGTTGCGACTTTACAATGGGGAAATAGTAGCGGATTAGCTATGGGAATCCGCTGTTTGTGAATTCGACAGTCAAATTCGCACCTTAGTGAATAACCCCCTGAATTGGAACCCTATTAGCTTTCGGTCCAGATAATACACTGACGGAGAGCAGGTGAAATATATCAAATATCCTACAATCATTTTGGCTTAGTTCTATCTATTCCACGGTATTGAGGGACAGTTCTCTATTTAGTATTAATAGATACGGTATTAGCTAATATCAGGGATATAATTAAACAAGAAGCATAGCTTTTATTTCACTAACTTTCCTCACTTTTTTTACACTTTAATTCTCCATATATTTCATTTATTTCATTTGTTTCTATTACATTCAGCAGTATTACCTTCTCTGGGCATTATGCCTGTGTTATCATATCAGCTAATCCTTCCTCTCCACTTATCTTCCTCTTCCTCCCACGGTTTGTTAACTTGGTGCTATATTTCTCAGCATGTTTATCCTATATTATTATTATCAGTTCAGCTATATTTCCACTTTTCCTGCTTCCTTATTCTGCTACTCGAACCACTTTCCTACTCTCTACTACACGTTTAATTTTTATTTCTCTAAGTTAAGTGTCTCACAGTAGCAGACTTCCCACTGCGGTGAGAGCAGAGAAGAGAGCCACCCCTCTCCAGTGTTGCCAACTTAGCAACTTTTATGACCCCTCTAACAACTTTTTTTTTTTTTTAAAGTGACTAATGATAAATGTAGCGACTCTCTCTGAGTTAATGTAATCGCAAATTCGCAACTGTGATATTCCCCTCAAGTGGCGACCGGGAAATTTCTAAAGTTGTGACTGCGACAATTTCCATAGTATTGTCGCGACTGTGACAATATTTGCATTATAAACACATGACAAGCAAGTTTCAATTATGCAAATTAGGTTATGACATCCTATAGAGACTTCTAGTGACTTTTAGGACAGCCAATAGCTACTTTTCTTACTGAGGAGTTGGCAACACTGTACCAAACATAAATCCACTAGTACAGTTCATACTTACTAGGGAACTCTCTGCTTTGACCTGATGAAGAGAGAATATCTCTCAAAAACATTGTCTGTTAGTTCAAATTTAGTGTCATTTAATATTACAGTACTCATCCCTCTAATCATATAATACTACAATACTCATTTTCCTTGCTACTGAGACAGCTGAGATAACAAAGGATAAACATTACCAGACAAAACCAAGCAAAAGCAAAAAGCCTGCAGTTGTACATGCTTTTAAATAAAATAGCGGAGGCTACTTGTGTAAATAACAAGACTAGTATACCCTAATTCACCATTGTTCGAAGTGAGCCACGAAGCGTTCGGCTTACTTCGCACATGGTGTTATGCACATGCTGATGTCCTGTGCGTGGACATCACCATGCGCATTAAAGGGATTCCCCTCCCGGCGAGAGCACTCGAGTCTCCTAGCCGGGAGGGGAATCCCTTTAATGCGCCCACTGATGTCCGCGTGCAGAACATTAGCAGGCGCATAATACCATTTGCGAAGTGAGCCGAACGCTTCGCGGCTCACTTTGCACAATGGTGAATTAGGTCCGTAATGTTAACAAACATGAGCAAAAAGGCAGCAGGAATCTATTATCTAGGCAGCGGTATACAAGCGGAGCGGTTCTAGAGCGAAATGAATATGTACATAGAGCGGCACAGAGAGGAACAGCTGCTTCTGGTTTTATACACACATACACTGAGAGCAATGCAACCCAAACAAATGTAGCACCGGCAGAAACCACTGAAACAAGAGCTTGTTAATTTGTCTCAAACTGTGATTAAAGCTGCACCACTGAGTTTCTGGATAAGAAACTAACAAGTGGCACAAGTTCCACACTGTGAACTAATCTATTAATCCATTTTTTTTTTTATAAGTCACTCAAGTGAACCCTGTCTGACTTGTTAGAAAGAAACTGGATGCACAGATGCGATAAATGCTGTAAGATTCATTTTTGTCTCACTTTTTTGTCCTTGTTCCATTTTAATTTTCATCTTTTCTGAAAACAAAAAAAAAAAAAAAAAGTCTCCAATTTGGCATCCGATTTTATGAGAACAGTAAAAACACGACTGGGCCTAGCTCTGTGCAGGTTAATAGAAAAGGGACGGGAACTAAAGTATACAAGTACTTGGTTGCCAAGTGACCATATTAATGGGTTTACTGTATGCAATTTAAGTGATTGGGTGGGGTTTACCTTATCTGTTATAATGTATATTATCTGCACATTTCATCTATCTGCTTACAATGAGGCTAGGTTTACACTAGCATATGATGCACCTCATACACTAGTGTGAAAAAAAATACCACTCAATGTTTCCCTATGCTACTTACCTAGTTCTGGACACACTAGCATATGACTCACATGTGAGAGTCGCACAAGATGCAACCAGATATGCCGGAGCATATTTTTCTATTTTCTTTTTTTGTTTTAAATGGTTTGTAAGTTGCGACATGGCCACCAACTACTCAGTTAAGTACAGACCCCAGGAGTCAAGAACAGGGCCTGAACTGAAATACAATGAAATAATGTTCATTAATCAAAATAACCCGAGAAAGAAGCAACAGAAAAATAGTCACAATTAAAAAAACACAACAAGTCCTAATGGTTGCGTAAAGGTGTGAATTTGCCAGCTAAACCCAGTCGCAATAGACTGCTACTGTCGCAGTGACGGCTTTGTAATGAGAACATTGTCGCAGTTGCAACTTTACTATTGGAAAATTGTCGCAGCTGTTTTAAAATGCCACTTTCTACAACATATTAAAAACTAATTTCATGATGGACAAATTTTCAACCCTTACATGCCTTCCCTGAATCACACTACTATATTGTATACTTCCCATGGTCTTACAGCATGTATTACACATGACACATGTTTTCCATTTTCTTCCTGTTCAAGAATAAATTAGAATAAACCCAGTAGTAGTTCGTCGTTTGCTTCTCTGGGAAGAGAATGTATTGGATTATACCTTTAATAAGGTATATTGGAATGAAAAGATGTGTATGCAAATCGCAGCACACAAACTGCCAAAACAAGACTTATCTAATTCATCATTATTATAAAATGTCACTTTAACCAGTTTTTATTTTATATGATTATCTTTCCCTTTGAGAATGAGCAATACATCATGTGGTCAGGTGATCGTGCATTTGTGCTTTGCCATGTACTTTGCTTATATAAACTGGATTCACCTATTTTTAGTAGCTGAAAGCCATTGGTATGCTTATCTGAATAAATCTAGTATATATAAGCTAAAATAAATGTGTTCGTTTGACAGAGAACAGTTCATTAAATTCATGTTTTTCAGACTTTATGCCAACTAGAATTTATATATTTTCTTCTTAAAGAATGTAGTATAAGGATAACTAAAAGTCAGATGGTGATACAATATATTTCTTGCTAAATGTCCATAATCCTTTTACTAGAAAAAATTTAAAAAATATAGATCCAATCTGGAAAAAAGGGTCCCTTATTTAACTTTTTAACCAGCAGATATTAGACGGCGAAATTTACTATACTGGAAAAGGTAATTTTACACCTTTCCGAGTTCATTCGATGTAAAAACTGCTGTTTGATCAAAAAATATTTGATTTTTTCCAATCGCAACAATTTGATCAAATTTTTTCAATTTCTTTTTTCGATGGAAAAGTAGCCAAAATACTCATTTAAAGTATGGCTACTTTACCATAAAATAAAAGCTAAAAAAAAATTCATTGAAATGTTTCGATCGGAAAAAAAAATTTGATCGATTTTTTTTTTTTTACATTTTTTTTTTACATCGCATAAACTCGAAAAGGTCAAAATGACCTTTTTTTGAAGTTTAGTAAATATCAGCCATAGTAGGATAGCACATCCTGCCAGATTAGAGCAAGGAACACTCCAGGAAACAGTTATTGAATCTTTCGACTCCTGAGGAAGCTACAAGCGAAACGCATAGAGTTGGGCAAAGGAGAGGATACCACTGTGGATTGTACCCATTCCCAGTCACCTCTTGAATGTTTTTTACTCTGTAAATTGTTGGATTCAGTTTTCCAATTTGGATCAAGCAGAATATTTGATTCTTTACATGTGCATTATTCTCATTTGTTTGTGAGTATAACCATGTGTTTGGTTTTTTAATTCTCTCAAATTAAAAGCTATATTACACTATGTTGAGCCATTTTGTCTTCCATGGGATATTTGGATACATGTTACTGTGAGGTGTTCCCCCATTAAGTTAAGAAGAGAGGATCATCCTAATATTTCCATTGTTTACATGCTTGTGTTGTTTATTATTTGGTAAGTGCATATTTTGAACAAATTGGTCACTTGTGTAGAGTCACGTTTTGGAATTTATTCTTTTTTCAAACACTTTATTTGCACCTGAATAGTTGAACAGACTATTGGGACGTTTGGTTCACTTTACTTACAAAAGAGATTTTTTATTACTTTTAAGGCACTATGAAGTGTGTGTTTGCACTTTTTTAACATACAGATTTTCACATAGTGGGAGTAAGAAGCAGGTTCCCAAGTGGGGGAGCAGAATTCATTTTTGGAATTGAACTTTTGGTTATTTACCACTATTTAAATTGACACTTTTTGAAATTATTTTAGCACAGCTATACGCATATTGTGTTGTTTTGTTCTACTTTTCCTTCACACTTTCCCATTCTTCCTGTTTTCAGTACACCTCAGTGGCTCTAGAGGTGTAACGGTCTCTGGGTACTGCAGTTCCTGTAGTGGCATCAAGTCCCGTGGTTCCCCATGTGTTTCCCTGCATTTCAAGATTCACATTTCTGCACTTCACTGTTACATTGTTTCAGTGATCACGTTTTATGTAAAGTCACAATTTTTCCCGAGTGAGACACGTGACAAGATATTACTTTCTGCCTATAATTATGTGCCTTAAATGTTTCTCAGCACTTTCTATGGAGGACTCCTAAAGTCAAAGCGGCCTTTAAGCTTTCATTGTTAGTAGTGATTATTCCGTTTCTTTGAGGCAATACAGTTTAAAGAAAATTTATGAAACTTTCTGAAGACAATAAAAGATGATTGCTTACCATTCCATTGGCAAAACGGCTATTATATTATAGTTGTGCCGTATGTGATTATATTTATCTCAGTACATATGACTTGTGATTATATGCGTCAGCCACCAAGGATACGTGTGCCCCCAGATAGCCCTTTGTTAACCACGAGTGTTTATGTTGAACAGAAACTTCGATTTATTTATTTTTTTACATTATTGATAAAGAAACATATTAAAAGAAGAAAGAACATTTAGAAAGAATTCTTCAGGTGAGGCAACAATCACTTAAAATGTATTCACAGCAAAAGATTGCCCTGTGAATTCTCTGTTGTATGCTTTTTTTTCCATAGATTTTTGTCATGAATATCGCAATCAAAGTTTTATTAATATAAATAAGAATATATATGATCTGGCATTCAACACAATTTTAAGTAATTCACCAAAGAGTGAACTTACCCTGCGATTGTTCGCTTCAGTACGCACATGCTGTTATGCGCTCGCTGATGTCCTGCACGCGGACATCAGTGAACGCTTTAAAGGGATTCCAGTCTCGGTGAAGCTCGCGAGACTCTACTTGAGACGCCTCGTGAGAGTGGAATCCCGTTAAAGCATTCGTTGATGTCCGCGTGCAGGACATCAGCGAGCGCATAACAGGATATGCGTACTGAAGCGAACAATCGCAGGGTAAGTTCACTCTTTGGTGAATTACCCCCTTAATGTTCTGCGCTATGAGCAAAAGTTATAAAATGGTAAATGGAAGATTTAAGAAAAGAAAGTTCTCTATCTGTTTTAATGTGAGAGAAAAAATATAATATGTCACGTCAATGTGATATTCCTTTGGAATGTGAAATTCACCCTATTGCATGGAACTATACTATAGTCGGTGTTGGACTGGGCTTCCGGGGCTCACCAACCTTTTATCCAACCTCTTTTTTTGTCTCCCAAACACCTCCCCGCATTAAATTCTCTTCAAATACCTCAGCACTGGGCTAGCCAGGAGATTTCACTGTGTCTTAGTGGGCCAGTCAAATACTGAATATTATACAACATGAAGAGCAATAGTCTATTTGCAAGATGGAATGTAGATTTGTCATTTTCTGATCATACAGAGACAGTTATTTGCCAATGCAATGTACAGCTCTCTGAATATATTTACAATGAATTTAGCCAATCGTCTGGACCATTGCTGCCCTATATTGGGCATTATTCAGGGTAATCTTTTAGACATTATTTGGGAGATTGCTGCACTCACTATATTGGGCTTTATCTGGGTGATTGTTGCACTGTATTTGGCTTTTTATGGCACACTACTACTCTTGTTTGTCATTGGATTATATTTTTCTGTGACACAAATTTACATACTTCCTTTCTAGCACAGATTCTACCTCTATTTTGCTTTAGATGGCAATGTTTCAGTTAGTAAGCTAGAATATTAATATAGGGACCATACTGTGCCAGCCCAGTTATCCTGCTGCACTGAACAAATAGTCATCAGATTTTCCAGTACGCCGTACCACCACGTACCAGTGCAAAAAAAGCACTGCTCCTATGAGAGAGCCAGAGCTGGCTCTCCCATTAGGCCACATATGCAGATGCTAGGGGCGCCGGGTATCCAGGGGGGCGCTCGCGTGCATTTTTTTTTTACTAGCGACGGCAGTGTTGGACGTGAGTGGGGGGCGTGGGGAAAGGGGGGGGTGGTGCGGGGCAGGAGGGTGTCACGGGGCAGGGGGACGGCGCAGGGCTGGGGGCACCAGGTGGGGGGGGTCACCTAGGGTGCCAATAGGCCAGGGCCACTACTGGAGAGAGCCGTTAGATTTTTCATCTAGATTCATTCATTTCTAATGGTTTAAACGAGTGTAATAATTTTATAGTATTTTTGTCAAATAACATTAATTAAATTTCACTCGATTTAAAACTCCTTTTCCAACAGTAACCTTCTGTCTTTAAAATATTTAATTTGAGGTTACCATGATTTTAGACAAATGCATTTTACCTTCACTTACATCATCACCATAAGCCGCATCATATATCTCATAATTTCCATATATATGTACTATATTGCTTTATAAATTAAAATATACATATACTGTATATACATACTGGTGACATTTTACACAAAAGGCTTTGAAAATGTGAAAACAAAGTGCCAACATAAGCTAATAATTGTCAACTATTGAAATAAATGTAAAAACAATTGTAATTTATACTACTATTCTCTAGCAACAATACCGGTGATCAAATCACAAGAAAATTGTGACATGACATTTTTATGTAATAATTTATATTGTCAGCATGTTGTCATTTATTTAAAAAGAGGTCATTATTTTGCCCCTGCCAATTAGTCTCTGAGGTAGTATAGACTTATACTCTGTTAGAACTATGGCACATAGCTACTTGTATCAAGCAAAAATACATTTTCTCTGATGTCCTATTGCTATATAATTTATAACTCATTTTTGGCCCATGGAAAAAATAAACCTATTGTAGACTGCTAGATGTAGCTCAGCTGTGCATTTAAACCCTTATATTAACCCCATTATGTCTTTACAAACAAACTGAATTAAATAGCAAATAATTGAATGTTCTACCAGCTTCAAATTGTTCTTTTCAGTATTTCCTTCTGGAAATTATTGCCGAGTAAACACGGTATGCTTCAAAAATACTTTAGGAGAATTTTAATTCTCACATTCCCAGTTTAATAACAGGAGAATATAATGTGTGTTAAAATAAAATTGATTTTAAAGCAAATAAGGTTTCCTTGGCAAGCTATTGATTTAGCATTAAAAACATGCTTTAAAATGCATGAAATTATACTTGATATAACTCAATCCTTTAGGCGAAATTTATTAAACTCGGATTATACAATATCACTGATGTACATCACCCCAACAATGGTCTCTTCTCCCTTCTCCCATCTGGTATATGGTATAGAAGTCTCTTACGGACAAGGAAGTGTTTCTTCCCAGATTCCATTATCAGGCTTAACCTCTCACTTACAAAACCCTAACCACTATGTTCTCCCCCTCCATCCCCCACCGTCCTCGCAATATATTCCTACTGTAATTACCTCTGATCTTATTTCAAATATTCACATTTAATTTAATTTTATAATTTATTCTTTATATTTATAAAGTACTAGTACATATTTAGTACCCATTCAGATATTGTTATCCTACTTTGATGCACCTGTAATTTCGCTGATATGTATGTTCTTGTACTGTTCCAGCGACAAATAAAATAATCTAATCTAATCTAAAAAAAAAGCCACTTGCAGTTTTCAGAGTTTAATAACTCGGGAGAAGGCTTTGCAGTTTCTCGAGGTAAGTATCACCAAGATTTGACTCGTGTGATACCTGCCGTGACAAACTTATTAATTGAATATATCCATGGAAAGGTAACTATATATACCACCCTTTCCATAGATATATTTAATAAAAAAAGTTTTTGACAGCAAGTATCACTCAAGGCAAATCTAGCGATACTTACCGCAAGAAACTTCAAAGCTTTCTCCCGATTAAACTCAGAAAAGCCAAAACAGCTTTTCCGAGTTTAGTAAATTTTGCCCAAATTTGAGTGCTGTGTTCCACCAATTTTTGACAGCACCATTGATTCTTCATATTTCATATTCAGTATGATTTTTTTCTAGAAGAAATTACCTTTTCATATTCAGCTTGATTTGATTGGTTGATATCAATGTAGACAATGCAGAAATCTATGAGGATTTGCTTTACTTTGCATCCCTAGGCATAAGAAACTGATCGCTATACAGTTGGAACACATATGCGTTCCACCAATGTAGGAACTGGAAGTGACATCACTCTGGTACTAACATGTAATTAAAAGCATTAAATAAAGGTTTAAACACCATGTACTAATAATAGGGACCATGCATGAGCCCCCTAAACTATCCTAACCTGGATAAAAGTAATAAAAATTTGTTATGGAGAAAAATATCAGTTTTATAAGTGACACTAATAATATTGCATCACTTCCAGTTTCCAGCCAAAACCTAGTGGGAAACTGGTTTGTAAAAAGGTCTATAAAGCCCTTAAAGACACAGAATCTCCTTTCTAGTAAATTTTGATCAGAAGTACCTGAGGAAGCTATATTGAGGTGAAACGCGTTGGAGGATCACTTCTGATTTTATACACATGCGCAAACTCTCTTACTTATGTACGTGCATTTTTAAACTTAATTAAAATTAATTTTATGATATCACACTATTGTGAGTTTTTTTCTTGTCGGGAGACTACATCCCTAAAAGCTGGCTGCACACGATAAGCTGGACTACAGTGATTGAAACACCAAAGGTCATTAAGGTCTAGATTACACCTTAAAGGAATCCACTGATCAATTTCAGAAGGGGAATGAGTGAGTACATCTAACTTTTACTCTGGGTGGATACAAAGGGAACAATATAGTGCAGGGTACACTTTTACCAGGTGAATCAATTGCGGCACTCCGTACGTGCTTGTATTATACACCAATTACTACTTGTTTAACCGAGAAGCAATCTGCTAACCTGGGGATGTGTTTCATAAATACCTACATTGTTTTCAACGCCTGCAACTATAAGCACAAGTGTTCGCCATAAACTTTTAGCATTAAAAACATTCTTTAAAATGCATGAAATTATGCTTGATATGACTCAACCCTTTGAATGCTGTGCTCCACCAATTTTTTCCAGCACCATTGATTCTTCATATTTCATATTCAGTATGAATTTATTCTAGAGGCATTGCCTTTTTCTTATAGAAAATATACTTTATGAGAGGTAAATCCCATATCTGACAAACGTTCTAACTGAAAAATTGCAAGATATGCCTTTATCTCAGTCCAGAATTTACTCTTGGAAGTTTGCTGACCAGATGCTTATGGGTAAACATGTATACTAAATATTGTTCTGTTCAGGAGACATTGCTATTTCATATCTGGTTTGTTTTGTTTTTTTCTGACAATTTTTCATATGTCAAATGTTGTTTTTATTTTTCATTTTTGATTTCAGGAAAAAAGTGATTTTTGCAAACTATTGTTGCAGGATTATGGGGGTAATTCAGGATAGTGCTCGCCTCACTCCGCACTGACTGATACGCGCTCGCTGATATCCTGCACGCGGACATCAGCGAGCACTTTAAAGGGATTCCAGTCTCGGCAAGGCAACTCTTTTGCTCTCGCCGAGACTGGAATCTTTTTAAAGCGCTTGCTAATGTCCGTGTGCAGGATATCAGCGAGCGCATATCAGTCAGTCCGAAGTGAGGCGAGGACTCCACACCTCACTTCACACTATCCTGAATTACCCTCTATATGTTTACGACAAGAAGTCTGGTATACCTTGAGAGCTAAAAGCGTGTATTTTGTTGGAGGTATGTGAAATGTTGTATATGGTAGTTGTCCCTAGTTAACTGCCATGTGTGCATACTAGTTTACTTTTATTCTGAAATCTCATGAATATCCCATGTCAATGGATACATCTACAATAGGGTTTTATTTGAGAGACAAAAAATAATTTTTTTTTTTTTTTAAATCTTACTTTCTCTAAAAGAAATGACAATGCAAACAAATAGCAATTTATTTTAACATATTTCACACAAAATAATGAGCCGGCGAAGAAAAACCAATTGGAAACTAGAAATTGCATGTCAAAGCCCAAAATATTCTGTCAAACAGATTCCATTACCAAAAGCACTTCAGACAATGGTTTAGTCATCTGTAATAACTGCACATATTTCACCATTCAGCATAATGAGTAAGAGAGAGAATGTTCTATAACCAGTAATTACCTCCAGAAAGTGTACAAGCATGCTAATCCTATCCTTAGACTAGTAACAGGAACCCTACCATAACCTCCCAATCTGCCACAAAGTCAAATATTTATCTTATTTATCCATCCAATCTACATTCCTATCTTACCTAGGAACTCACTAGTGAACCCTCTTTTCTAGTTTACTGGAAACAGTTGTCCATGACGATTAACACATGCCTCTCAGATGGGTTAATGAAATGCACACAGCCCTTTCAGTTATCCCATAAGAAGGATTATGTTTGATAAGCAGATCAACAGATTGTTTTTTGTCACAAAGAGGAATGAAATGAATGTTTAAATAAAAGTTACATTAAGCAAATAAGAAAGTATTGATTTACGCTTAAAAACATTCTTTAAAATGGGGAAAACTATGCTTGATATGACTAAATCCTTTGAGTGCTGTACTCCACCAATTTTAACAGCGCTATAGATTCTGAATACTGCATATTCGCTATGACTTTATAAGAGGCTCTGCCTTTTTCATATTCAGCTTAATTTGTTGATTTGATTGGTGGTTGTCAATGTTTATTTATCAAAAAATATATATTATTTTGTTTTGATTTTATTTTCCCTAGAAAACATAGACTTCTATGAGGATTTGCAGTACTTTTCACCCCACAAACATGGCAAGTCTTTAGAATTTAACCTTTTACTATCCAATAAAATTTCTTGATCCGCCCATTGAAATCCTAATATTTTTGGCGAAAAATGTGAAATTAGACGTTTCATGCAATATTAGTGAATTTTATCAAAGAAATTAGCAGGAAATAATACATCTGAAATACGTCTGTAATTTTGATGTCCCCTGTTAGGGGACCAAGGATTGGAACAGAATTTTTGTAATGTCTCCCTCTAGGGGACACAGGATAGGAAAAGGTTAAAGGAGAACTAAATATATATAGAGGTGAATTGCTACAGTCATAATATGAACTGTGCTGTAATTACCCGGCACCCGATGCTTCTTCACAGTATAGGCTGATAGAGAAGCCACCATGGAGTTCCTCCCACTTGGTTCACTGCCGGTGAAAAATGGTTGAAACATCATCATGTTCATTGTGGGGGCCAATGAGAACGCTCCCTGCAATGAGTGTGATGATGTGTGAGGCAAGTGAAATGAATGTGGGGAGGAGCTTTGCGCTGGCTTCTCTGTCAGCCTGCATTGTGAAGAAGCATTGGGTGCCGAGTAATTACATAACAGCTCATACTGTGACTATAGTGATTCACGTCTATATCTGTTAAGTCTTTTTTGTTTTATACCTTTAAGGTCCCCTTTAAGGTATTTACAAAAAAATTATGCTTTGTGGAGTTCTGTACTATAAGCTTTGTCAGTTCTAATTTTGATTTACAAATGTATAGATTTGATTTTTTATTGTGATTTTCTTTTTCAGGAATATGACAGAAAACACTGATTGCTAGTAGTTTTGGTTTTAGAATCCTCTGTCCACAACATAAGGCCTGACATACCTAGAAAGTTAACTGTGTGCAGAAGCATGGCTTTCCCTAGTAAGAATCATTTTTAGGATGCAGACCTATTAGGTGGAATTATTTATCTCATGTAACCTGTGTATTATTTATGTTTGGTTATTTACCTAATGAGGTTCCTGAATTCCTGAATTCTATTGATTTAGTAGGATTTTATCCTTCTGATTGTTATCTAATGGATGTAATAAATAAATTGTACTATTTATTAGTAGAAATCTAACTACAGTTTTATAAAGCTTTATTTCTACTTTATGAATATTTTAATAATGTAATGCATTTGCTAAAAGATGAATATTGTCTTTAAATTATGCACTTGATCGTCAGCCATTATAAAATAGCTACATTTAAATAAAAATAACGTTTATATTTATAGAAGCAGTTGGTGGATCTATGATGTTGCTACCAAGCCTGAATGAAATCTCCAGGCATTTATTAAATATTTTAACTTGCATTCACAACTATGAATTGCCCATAGTGGCCCCTCTTGTTCAGTTTACTGGAAACAGTTGTCTATGACGATTAACACATGCCTCTTAGACGGGTTAATGAAATGCACAGAGGCCTTCCAGCTATCCCATAAGAAGGATTATGTTTGAGAAGCAGATCAACAGATTGTTTCAGTAATAAAGTTGTGCAGTGTTATAACAAACTAATCAAACAACAGTGGAATCCTACTTCTCCATATCTACCTGAACATCTCACTCTTCATTTTATTGTTTTTAAGAACTTAGAATTTAATAGGCACGTTTCACTTCCTGTGATATTGCTTTATGGTTCATCAATATTTTATTCAACAGCCATGACGATCTATAAACCAGGATTGTTATTGATCATTGTCTGTTTTTCCATTAAATATATTGAAAGTAAAGGTAAGTGATTTATTTATAATACTGGTTTAAAATGATTCTTTAAATGGTGTTCATAGTGTATATTAATACACACCTGTACAGACACTAAACTGTGTTTATATATTTATATTATATATATGGTGGTATATAGGAATTGTTCTTAGTCAACATTAGCCAAATCTACATGGACTGCACTCCATTTCAGTCTATCGGGGCATATATTGATATCAGTACTAGACAAATCTACATGGAATGCACTCCATTGCAGTCTATCAGGGCACATATTGATATCAGTACTAGCCAAATCTACATGGACTGCACTCCATTTCATTCTATTGGGACATATATTGATATCAGTACTAGCCAAATCTACATGGACTGCTCTCCATTTCAGTCTATCACGGTATATATTGATATCAGTACTAGCCAAATCTACATGGAATGCACTCCATTTCAGTCTATCGGGGCATATATTGATATCAGTATTAGACAAATCTACATGGAATGCACTCCATTTCAGTCTATCAGGGCATATTTTGATATCAGTCCTAGACAAATCTACATGGACTGCACTCCATTTCAGTCTATCACGGTATATATTGATATCAGTACTAGACAAATCTACATGGAATGCACTCCATTTCAGTCTATCGGGGCATATATTGATATCAGTACTAGACAAATCTACATGGAATGCACTCCATTTCAGTCTATCACGGTATATATTGATATCAGTACTAGACAAATCTACATGGACTGCACTCCATTTCAGTCTATCGGGGCATATATTGATATCAGTCCTAGACAAATCTACATGGAATGCACTCCATTGCAGTCTATCAGGGCATATATTGATATCAGTACTAGACAAATCTACATGGACTGCACTCCATTTCAGTCTATCACGGTATATATTGATATCAGTACTAGCCAAATCTACATGGACTGCACTCCATTTCAGTCTATCACGGTATATATTGATATCAGTACTAGACAAATCTACATGGAATGCACTCCATTTCAGTCTATCGGGGCATATATTGATATCAGTACCATGTTGGCCTATGATCATGGCTGTGAAATAATTGCCTGACTTTAGAGTGTGGTGTTCAGAGATTCTCATCAGCAACTATGTAAACAGATTTCCAAAACTGAAATAATAAAAATAACAAAATAAGCTTACCACTATAATATATGAAGCAAAAAAAATATTGTCTGCTTAGGTGAAATGACACAATATTCAATTTTCTATCAGTGATTTATAAATAAGGAAAAACATAAAAGTGTTTTTAACCTTGTTTTTTTGTCCTTCAAGTTGACAATACAAAATGTTCACATGACATTTACTGTTTGTCTCAAGTCTTATTATTCTGGCCTTGTATAAAAGTGGATGAAACTTAATTCACAATTCCAGTTCATACGACTTGTTTTCTCCTTTAAGTATAAGTAAGTGTATTAATTGTAACTGGAATGTGCAGTTTTCAGAATACTGAGATCATTAGTGATACCCAAAGAAATGTTAAGGGCTTGTGACATCTAGAATGTGTGTTTACACAAAGGCACGCTAATATTGTTGATGATAAAATTATGCCTCATTAACAGCCTTATTCACCATTGTGCGTAGTGAGCCGTTAAGCCTTTGGCTCGCTTCGCAAATGGTATTATGCGCCCGCTGATGTCCTGCATGCGGACATCAGCGAGCGCATTAAAGGGATTCCAGTCCCGGCGAGGAGACTCGAGTGCTCTCACCCAGACTGGAATCCCTTTAATGCGCTCGTTGATGTCTGCGTGCAGGACATCAGCGGGCGCATAACACCATTTGCGAAGTGAGCCGAAGGCTTCGCGGCTCACTTCGCACAATGGTGAATTAGGCTGTAAGTTCAGTCCAAGGGCGAAATTTATCGAGTAAGTCGAAAAGGCCATTTTTGACCTTTCAAACGAAAGATTTTATAAAAAATTTTTTAGAAAATCAGCAATTGAATTTCTGACATCACGATGTTGAAAATTCAGTATTGGAAATTCAATGTTGCGATTTTGAATTTTTCTGTCAAAATTATATATTATGGATTTTCCATAAAAATAAACAGATTGAAAAGTTTTGACTGAATTTTCCATCTCTCGATATCGTGATATTGGGGGGAAAAAAATCAATATCACAATAACTAATTTTCAACATTGCAGTAAACTAATTTATTTTTGTATACATTACTGTTCAATATCGTGATATTGGGTTTGAAATGATCGATATCACAAAATCAATATTTTCAATTTTATATAATTTCGTCCAAAATATGTTTTGTTTTTTTGTTTTCAATCAAGCTGGTTCTGGCTTAAATGCATCAATTAGTAAAAATAAATCTTTATTAAACTGTACTTGTTGCATATTACTAACAACAATGCATTGAAAATATAGTCAGTTTAAATTCATAAAGGTCGAGATTTCTATACAGGGTGACAAATAGCATTTTCTTAAACGTCACTGACTAAACACTTCTTCAAATTAAAACACTTTAAAACATTTCTACAAATTGAAAAGTTAGAAAATGTTTTAGAAGACACGTGCTGAATCCAAATTTCCTGATTTTGTAAATGACTAAACAACAGTTTACGTCACTCTACAGATTTAGCTAATCTGGTTGGCTTGCATATGCTAAGAAGATTACACTATCCAGAAGCATGTCAGAAGCTGTTAGAGCCTTAAAACAACACAAGACCAATTTTCAAATTCTTAAGTGGATTTCAATAAAAGTAACACAAAGGTTAATGAGAGGCATACAAGACAAAACCTACACAACTGTATTTTAAATGTGATATTTTTCCCCCCTTCTTATACATGAGAAAACCTGCTATTTAAGCAAAGAAAAGAGAGTATAGGTGATACCTTTTATTGGCTAATGGAATAGATGGTAAATACAAACTTTCCCC
>WMED01006251.1:0-18652 GCA_019650415.1 Pipa parva | reverse complement strand
AGAAAAGATACGATTTGTTGAATCACACTTGAAATTTTAATAAAATTTTGTTAAATAAAAGTTCGCCATCAATGTCTGAAGGTGAAAGCTAAAAGCATTGAACTAAGACTTCAGTAAAAGAAGCAAACTAACTGCTTCTTTTCTAAACAGGCATCAGGAAGCCCTGCTAGATTGTGTTTTATGGAATCTGATTGGAGGAGCTATAATGTCAGTCATCCTTTTAGCCCTGCCCCCTCTAAATTGAGATTCAATTCAGGCATCGGGGCAGAAAAGAACCAGGGAGTTTTCTTCTTTTACTGCAGTGTTAGCTGAATGCTTTTAGTATTCACCTAAGACAACCCCCTGCTTCATAAAAACAGGCTTTTAAGCGGATCTAAAAGGTCCACTTTAATGGGGTCAAAATGTGCATCAAAACCAATGTAGATAATTTCAGAGAAATGCCCCTGGTACTGTTTAGTATAGTTATGCAAAAAGTATCACTATGCCAGAACTCAGGTCAGAAGCCCCAGATCTGACTTCATGGTAATTGCCTTTATTTCTAGGACCCATTACAAAGTGAACATATTCATGATGAATGTTATCAGCAGATATATAATCTCTACTGTCACTGAGCAGACTGGAGGGCACAGCTGCAGGGTACCCTGTAATGTAAAGGCGAAGATAGGCTGCCCCTTTTGAATCTAGTGCCCTGAATGTAGGCCTGTGTCCAGGGTCACATGGAAACCTAGCAACACTCCTGATTCAGAGTACCTGCAGATGATTGAACAGACATACTGTCATGTTTAATCAGACACAAGCAAGCTGTCTCTGCAGAGACAGAGGCACTCAAGTTACACATTTATAATAAAATCCCTCATAAATGAGATTTCAGTTGGACAATATAACTATATTAAAACATTTTCATTGTGATTTAGGTACAGGTATGAAAGTTTCATTATGTATATATACATAGATAAGATGTATCAGTATTGATGCTAAATGTGTGGTTAATGCTCATTTATTTCATTTAGCTTTTGACTCGTAACAATTTCCCCCCACCAGGGAAGTGAAATGCCTTTTTACTGGCAAACTGCAAGCCAAAAGCAATGGACGCACAGTTATCTGCCAGCTGTGATTAGGTACAAGGAAACATACTGCCTAAGGTCACTCAGTCGCTTGAAGGATCTTGTAATTTTCTGTCATTTCCACAAGCTGAAATCCAGTTTCTGTTATTCTAGTTTTGTTTTCCCTCTTATTCCCACTGACGCTTAGCGTCATAGCAGAAATAGTGGATAATTTGCCAATTCCTCATTATTTCTCCCATATCTAGCATGAACGCCTGATAATCACAAACTAATTCACACAGACAAAATGTGCTCTAAATCATCTATAATCAGCAAGGAGTCACAATTAATGAAAATAGAATTAGATGGGACAAAACAACATGACCTGACTGAGGATGAAGAGGGAACAAGGGCTATTGCTGCTTCAGTAGGAAGCTTATTAAATGTTCATAGTTTCTCATTATTTTTTCTTCCATTAAAGAACTGCATGCTCATAAGAGTACTGAGATTTTGTGTCTTTGTTATATATTATTTACTATGTCTCTCCATTAAATGAAACATGAATGTCCAAGTACAGAGACTCTCTGTGCTATAGAGATTGTACACAAAATGCAATGTCTTGGCTGTAGATAGCTAACTCTGCTTATTTAAGGTCACAGGAATTCTATTTCAGAAGGCTGTGTCATTTATTCTTTCTCCTACATATATAGGGAATTCTTATTCTTTCTAAATCATAACTACATTTAATAACCTTGAATATAGCAGGACTTAATTCAGCAATAAATGTTTATTCAGAATGCCATCCAAAGCTTTAGTTTATGCTTTAGTGCTCTCCCAGTAATGTACTGCACACCATTCATTCTCCAGTTTATGCAGAGACTGCAATCAATGACTATTTAATAGAATGCAACCTCTTTGCCCTTCCCCCCACCTGTACTATCTTCATATTCCCTATTCCCAAAAAAGCAAAGCTCTAGCCATAATGCAGCATTGAGTTTAGTAGCAGAACCAACCACCTGCATACAAAAGATCCAAATGGAATTCTGTCCATAGAGGACTTCAGTAGTGTGTGCATCCCAAGGGCAACAGACCTCCAACTTAGTGGGTGCTTATTAATGAAAGCTCGATCAGCTATGTAAAGGTCAGCATTTCTGTCCATTCATTACTTTTCCCATTCTTCATGGGTTCATAAAGCTCTACAATGTGGTGAATTTACAATCAATTCGGACGCTGACGGTTGCAAACGTACAGGGTTCTTCATATCTCTTTGCATACAGAAATAATTAGTCTATTTTTTTAAAGTCAGAATCTGTCAAAGTAGTACATTTGGCAAGACTTCTTTTGTTGAATTTGCCAATTTTACTTTGCCAGATGAAAGTGGCGAATTAGGGGATTGATGGCAGGGATTCTACTGCCGAAACTGACAATGCTGCACCACACAAGAAACTATGTTTTTGTTGCTAATGAATGCACTTCAAAAATGTATTTTAGAATGTGTATAATTATAAGCAGCCCTGAACAATTTTATGACTGGTAATCTCATACATTTTAATTTTTTTTTCTTTTAAAAGGTCTTTATCTTTATGGTAATGAAGATTTCAAGATGCAGGTATTAAGTCTTTGCTTGAAATTTTTTTCTGACAAAGTAACCAGCCAAGTGCTTTCCCTTGGAATTAAAAAGAAAAGATCTGAACTTTTGTTCATTGCAATTACTAAGAAATTTCTATCTACTGTTATATTCAGAACTTGCAAAGCTAGCAATAAAGCTTAATTATAGTGCAGCTGGTCTACAAATGAAGAACCCTTTAATGAGATAAAATAAAGAATTTTTAATGTGTTTAGTATTTCTTGCAAAGCTTATTTTGTTTTATTTTGTTTTTTTGAAAATCATCTTGATATGACTATGGAATATTAATAATGCTAAACAAAAATGTTCTACAATCACATTCTGCCAAAGTACATTAATAGATGTTGAATTCTTTTGAAAATGTAATTGTAATACTATTCAAGGCCTTGTGATTTTAAAGCTTTGCTTAACTCAGAAAAAGAGATGATAGTCTAACATCTGCAAATACGATCTGGATTTTCTGTACAGAAAGTGCCATGCAATGTAACAGAGGATGATAAACTGGAGGTTTATAGTGAGGAAGGGTTGATTCACATAGTTGTATTTGGAATTGTTGGCATTTATGTGTTGAATTTCAAAGAATTAGGAGGCATTGTGTAGTTTATTCTTATCACTTACATATGGATGGAGATAAAAATAAATCTCAAGTTTTTGACACTGCAAACTAGAAAGGCTTGTATACATTTTCAGTAAGAGGGAAGCATGAGAAATGTATCCAAAGTAGTTAATTTGGTAAAGGGAAGTTGAAGCTCTGTCTGTCAGGTATTATAAGAATACTCACCAGTATAAAGGTTTTAAAGGGCAACTAAAGCCTGTGAAAAACAGGCTAAAATCACGTACCTTCTGTATAGTACTTATTGCAACAGTGCATAAGTGCAACAGCCCAACAAGTGAATACTGATGCCTGTATAGTTGCCACTGGAGGCAGACATCTTTATTCTCTATATAACCTTTCTTCCTTGGCCAGCGGCCTTGCAAATGCTTAGTGTATACTTATCAGGGACTGGAGAAAAATAGTTTGACTTAAAAATATTGTTACAACTGGTAAATAAATCTAACTTTTATCCCAGATCACTGCACTGTGGAACTTAAATTGTGCATAAGAAAGCTGCAGTTTCATTTGATGTATTTAGCAGAAATTAGCCATACTTTTCCCCCATCCTGCAAAGCTAGTTACCTATATGCTCCGAGACTGCACTATAGACTGCAAGAGTTTTCTTTCCAGCTATACAATGAGCTATTGTCCTATCAGCCCTGCATTATGTGTATTTTATACATATTAGTTTTAAAGGCATGGTGTTACCAGTTCATCCTTTTATCAGTGAAAAACCTATAAAACATACAAGTTGTGTGGATAATTTGTAATTTATTTTCATAAAACATGGTTATTTCCAGCTCCATCTCCACACTTACATAGTTAATTATCAAAGTGCAAACAGTCATGTAAATGTATGAATTCACCAATTCCACAACTTTGTATAGTCAGCAAACTATGATGTGGAGAGTTTGCATCCAATTTGACATTTTATGACAGTTATAAACTTACTTTTTTGCATTACTTTGTGCATACATGTGACTTTTGACTATTTTCAAAATGTTGGGCTGTGTCAAAGTAGCAAATTCAGGAAAGTGTATTGCTCCAAATTCAACAAGCATAGCAACATATGAATTTGCTACACCTGGGAATTCACACATTCATGAATAAACCTTTTAATGTGCAGATCAAATCATTACTTTAATGAGATATAATTTGCAAATGCATCTTGCAGGGCAATGAAAATACAGTTACATAGCTCTAATTCAATACTGAGCTGCAACTGCTTAAAAGGACAATATGGTTTATTTGTTTCTTAAGAATTTGTGGTGAGATGAAACAGTTATTTAGATCTATTAGGTGAATTCAATTTGCAGTTTAGGATTCCTTCTCATCTCATTTAATATGTGTAAAGCCAGTATCCCACCTCAAAAAAAGAGTGCAAGATTGAACTGTTCGCTATGGAGCCTGGAATAAGGTGTAATTCACAAGTCTCTCCCTTTTAAAAGTAATGGCGTGTTATGCAACTGAACTGAATACCATGCAGCTAAAGGGGAGGTTTATGTAACTCTATTCCTTTAATGCCAATATCTTGAAAATATTCATACTGCAAAGCTTGCTGATAAATTAGTTCAGCTGTGCATTACAGGTCTGCAGTGAATCTAGTGCAGTGTGTAATATGCATTCAAGGACTTTATTAATCTGTCCAGTTGTAGTGAAGATATTAAAAGTGTTTGCTTTTAAATAAATGGGAGGCAACCCTTAAATGCAAGAATAGTTTTGTTTATTTGATTTGAAGTCAATTCAATATTTCTTTATTCTTAAAGAATGTGACTAGGTGAACTGCTCTGAATTCTACTGTCTAACTTTGCCACTTCAGACTGGCAAATTGGGGGGTTGATGGCAGGGCTTTAATGTTGGGTAAGGTGACTTTCTTCTAAAGTGAAAATGGTGACTGTGATTAAATGACAACATGACCTAGGGACAAGGTGACATAGAAATAGATAAAATATTCACAGAATACAGTTAAGTGGGATATAGTGAGACTAACATCACTGCCCTTCACTTGTCAAATTCACCTCACTCCACATGACTTCTCATCCTACTTCTGTCTGACAGCCTACGCCACACTACGCATCCAACAGTGTTCGTTGCTGTGTACCTGTTCAGAAAGTGTATTTGCCGCTCAGTCAACTCAGAATTTGTATCTACTTTGACAATGTGACTGGAATTGTAGTGAGGTGATTTTGACAGGTGAATTCACCCTTTTAAAAATGTGTCTCCAAATATCTGTTCTTTTAACTGTGTACCATTTGAGATTTCTGAGTAAATAATTGCATATTCCATACATTTCCAATAGTCTTATTATATTAGCAAAAAGAAGAAGCAGCTATGTTGTTATTTTGCTTTGTTTTGTTTGAATTTCTCATCTTGAATTGCAGTAGATCGTGATCCATTTATTGTTTTCTGAGCTTTTATTACATTGAGCTCATAATGCAATAAATACATGACAGTGGGTCTCTAGAGGATATGCTTTTCTTCATGCAGTGTACAGCAACAGCTGGCAGGCAAATCATATTATTGAGTTCCTTGGGCAGAGTAATAAATGAGTTTAAAAAATATTTCAGCAGAAAAATATATATATAAGAAATGTAAAGTGTAGTTTACTACACAGGCTATGTTAAACTGCTATGCTGAAGAGTTTGTGGTAATAGATTGTATTGGTAATGTTTGTTTTTTTTTCATTCAAATATGGTTGCCTTGTTTTCCACAAAGCAAGCAGGGGTTTTATAGAAAAAGAAGCAATAAGGACAAGAGAGGCATATCCCATAATTCTACTCTTTCATTTTTGTTATATCATACAAGGTAACTGTTCTTTTGGCATAAATAATAACAAACAATATTTGACTTTTATACCACACGTTTCTGCGGCAGCCAGAATTCCACATAGATGAATGTCTCTAAGAGTCACCCTTGTGCCATATTAAACTGGAAATGAGGAACAGACAAACATAATTGCATAAAAGCAAGATTGAGTTTTGCTTTTGCATGAAGAGGAACAACTTATTATCTTGCCAAAATAGGTGTTATATATTAGAAACTATATATTATTAATATCATTACTTTTAACTTAGTCAAAAAGGGGATGGAGCAATAGCATGTATGATTCAAACATTTTGAACACATTAACCTTTTACATTAAAGAAACGGTTTATCATGCATGCCTTCTTCAGAACTATTGTACAGAAAAAGGGGAAGTGATTTTGACTCTTCTGGTACTACCAATCTATATGCTGATGTATAAGCAGTATTATCTGTCATCCTTCCTTCCTATAGTGCCCCCCCCTATAAAAGTCAGTGTCTAGTCACTTGAAGTCACTTTACTACCCATTGTGTTTCTAAATCTCTGCAGTGCAGGCTGAGGGTCACATGGGCTTCAAGAATTGCTTCTGCAATATATCTCCCCTCAGAAAGATCTGGAAAGGCAGAAATAATCTGTCAAATGGTAAACCCCTATGCACCAGTTTTATGATCAAGAAAGGCTGACAGTGAAGAGTATATGTAAAAATATCTAAAAGGTTGGAGGTGAACATTCTCACTCTCAGTTTAAGCTGTGGAAATGCAGCATACAGAGCTCTGAAGGAGATTATTGGTTATTTGAGTGATAACTGTCAAAAAATTATATCTGTCACACTGTATACTGAAGCTGAATTTTCAGCACATAAACAATCGCTAGACTCTAGTATTTTTTTATTATGAATTGATCAATTTAAGTTACATCCATTAACAAGTGCTCAACTAAGAATTCCCAATGACCATTCTGTGTGGTTTGATACTGAACCCCCATTTAAAGAATAGTTCTAGCTGGGGTTATATGAACCCTTTTGTTTTAGAGTTGTTTTAAGAATTGGTAATCAAATGCGTTCTTGGTCTGCAAATGCACATTCTGATTATGTCTTTGTTTTCAAAGAACTAAGGGTTTTATTCTTCATACATTTACAGGGAACAAAGCTTGCATAAATAACCTTTGTCATTTCCTTGTGAATTATACATCTAGTTAGTGCTGACTGCTCTTTGTATAATCTGTACAGATGAGGGTGCATGTAGCTTTAGAATTTTTTGGCTTTATTCTTAACACGTTTTGTAGTAAAGTAAAAGGTGCTTCTGTTATACAATGATGTCAGTTAAACAATTGTCTGTTTTGTTAGGTCTGTTTGCAAGTCAGCATATATACTATCATCAATCCAATCAAGCTGTCTCCTTGAGAATTCAAAATTGTCAATTAATTTGTAGATTCTGAATATGCACATAGTGTATTATTGCATAAGCACACCCTGGCATCTTGCAGTGAATCTGCTGCTTTGTATTGTTCTGACTCTGTACACCAGCAAAATACTGGCCACTGACTTATCCTTAGGAAAGCATCTTATTAGAGCTATAGCGTTAATCGTATCCTCAGCAGACTATATAGGACCTACTTTGAAAATTAAAAGTGTTAAGAGGAAATAAAAGCAAAATGTTATAAAGGAATCTTTGTTAATTATGGTAAGTTGAGTATAATGGCAATAAATCAACTTTGTTGGGTCTGATAGGTGCAAGGTAAAATGAAACATTAAAGAAAACAATCACTCCATTGATTAAAGTTACCTTGTTGCCCTGAAGTTGCAAAGACCTCAAAGCATTTGATACCATCACATCTTTCGCCAGCTACAAAGAGACCTTTACATTTCCCATTAACAATATTAAATTATTATTACAAATTAAAATCAAGTAAAATATGGACAATTGAAATGGTCCTTGGCCTTCACAACTCATATGTAACAGATTTACCTATTTATAAAATAAAGAGGGAACGGTTTTAAAATAATAAGGCAATCTGCAGATTCCAGGAGGTCTACATTAACACAAAGTAGTAAATGCATCAAAATACAAGGCTCAATCACACCCCGCTGCGTGGCAAGAAGAAAACATTAGGAAGTATACATTGAATAACCTGACAATTCAGTTGTTATTGACAAATGCAGATAAACCTCTTAAACATTTATGGGAAAGCTAATTGCAATATTTCAGTTCCCTTTATCAGCAGAGAAAATTGCTGCATTTACAAATGCATTACTTGGCTTGTCTAGGACACTCATGGGGGGGTTGCAATCAAAATGTATTATTCCCTTAAAAAAGTTAGTGGGACATTTGGAGGATGATGTCACTTCACTGGTGGATTTTGCCTCACTACACATCACTCTAATGAGCTACGCAATAACGTAATGCGTCTGCTTTATTAGTGAGGTAATCTGCCACTTAATAAATAAGGAAAAGCAAATTTGAGACTATTGAGGCACTGCAACCAGAAGTGGGGCAAATATACTTCAGCAGTCTAATTCACACTTTATTGAATAAGCCCCTGAATTACCTCCATGGCATCAGCAAATAATGGTAGATGTGGCAAATGTATAAAATTGCTAAAAGGCATTTGTAGCTCAGCTGCAGCAAAATTGTTATCTGTGTCTTGTAAGCTATGTAAATATACAGTATGTTCCATTTAAGGATTTCCCAGAACAGGTGATTAATAACAGGACCAATATAATAGAGCTCAGCTGAGTAATCAGTGAGTGAGTAATCAGTAAGTGAGTAATCAGTGAGTGAGTAATCAGTGAGCTGAGACTCTTTATAGAAATATAAAACTTGAATCTCTTGTACTGGTTGAAAGCAAACACACAACTTCAAGTCTGCATTAATGCAAAATATCCATATATTATATGTATATTTTTTTTAATTATATAATAATATAATGATTACAAACAGGAAATTTCATATTCAGAGTCTTATTCTCAGAAGGCATGACTGTGACTTGAGGGATCTGATTGTAGGATCAATTGGATCAATGCATGCTGCCCTTAAACTCCACCCCCTCCAACTCAGGCTTGAATTTAGGGCTGTAAAGAAGCAGGGGGATTTCTTGAACTACTAAATTCTCAACTGAATTGTTTTAGCATTTACTACTTCCTCCTTCTCACAGGCAGTTTTCTACAGTAAGTGCTTCACTTTTCATGTAAAATGTGAACAAAAGCATTTTGCTGCTGATGGGAAAATAAGCCCACTGGGAAGTTTTAAAGAAATCACCTACCAGCAGAGACTAGAAGCATAGAACTGAATTTGCATTAGAAACATGAATACTGCACAAAGCCAGTGTAATGTAGAAATGTTTAATAACCTTACCTTATGCCTCAATCAGCCTCCTTTAAGGTTGCAAAATATACTTATTCATATCTCTACACCTTGGCACTCCATCACTTTGATACATTATGCATATCCTATTGGCCAAGTATTTGGGAACAATGGATTCCATGTGGTGCAGAGATATACAGTATGTGTAACATGCTTTGTGGAGCTGGGAGAGAATTTTCTTCATTGCAGAAAATAACACTGTTTGATTAATAATGTATTAAAGAAGTATTGGATCATCTGCACTTTGATTAATTTCCCCCTTAGTGTCTCAGTTTATTATGTTCAGAATGCATTTACTGTGTGTGGATTATTTAAAGTTCCAATGAAATTGTGGGATGGGGTGATGTCTGTCTATGCCACAAAGGAAATGTTAGCCGTTAGCAATGTGGAACGCATGCAAAATGTGGAATTTGATTTTAACATTAAAGGTGTGCAAGTACAATGTAAGAAAAACTGCCATAGCAACTGGAATTACAATTATCTTTTGTTTCTAGTTCGTTAATGTATTTAACTGTATATACAGTAAAAATAGAATTAATACATCAATATTTTTGGACATATACAGTAGTTACATTCACAGAAAATGTTTTCCTATCATTTTTAAACTATATTATTGTCGTGTGGTTAGTCTATACAGGTATTAGGATGCTTTTTTTCCATATAGTATCTTACCAAGGAATGTAATTGTCATGGTCCTGTTCTAGATGAGAAATTATAATGAATCATACGGTTCAAGAAGCCACGTTGCTTTAGGCATCACATATTCCCCCACTGCTCTCAACTTTCCAGAAAGTGAAAAAAAAAATTAAAAAATTCATATATTCAAGTCATTCTTTACCACTGTGATATTATGAGCCCCTACACTGAATAACAAGCAATTCAATATGGAATATGTGGTGCATTAACGCATACTTTAATTCATAGCTCCCGGATAAATGTGAACCTGGCAAAAGGTTTAGAGAAGTCTGTGCAGTACAAGAAATATGGTAGTACATGTAATCAGCAGTAGACAGAATGTTTACTCTTTCAGGTGAACTAACAATCTGCAGGATGCAACATGTGAAATGAAGAAGTTGCAAATAAAAGCGTGTGTTGTGCTATACAATTCTAATTTACTAGTCAAATTTATAAGCTTGCTCATAAAGAATTATTGTAATTGTTGGTATTAAGTGAGAAATATAGGAAATTGTTCAACTATAATCTAATAACTAAAAACACTACAGGTGTAAGTCAACTGTAAAATGTTTTTTTCTAGAAGTAACTTATTCATAAACGGATGATTAATTCTGGACCTGTCCTTAAGACTATTAAAACCTGAATAATATTGTATGATTAAACAAGGCATGTTGTAGTTTAGTAACATGATGAATTCCTGCTTTACTACTAAAGTGAGAACACCTTTATTATGTAATTCAATAAGAAGACATTGATTCTGCCATCTGTGTTTTCAGCTAGTAAAATAAAGTATAAGAGTAGAGTGCAACAAAATAGAAATCTGTGAAGAACAATACCTTGTAACAAATAAGTAAAAGAGGGTTAAAAGAGTAATATACAGTATATAAAACCTATAAGCTAGCTCCTGAGATAATGGACTCAGGTGTACCACAGTACATTTATGTCACCTTAATCAGAGGAATCACACGCTCATGGCTAACTCATAATCCTCACACTAAATTGCATTTTTACATTTCTAAATCTGTTGCACACATATAGGATCCAAAGTCTCTAAAGAAATAATATCCATAATTATAATAATAATAATAAGTGGAGAACTTATGTATTACACAGGCCTGGGCAAAATTTATTAAGGGCGAAACAATCGCCCGAAGTTAAATTCCAATCGATTCCGATTGTGCGGTAAAAATTCTGCACGTGCGGTAAAAATTCTGCATTTGATAAATTTCACCCTTATAGAGAGAGGTAGTTTCCTTAGAAAGGGCATATCTCTTGTCTCTGTGTTAGCATGTTATTCATACTATTGGTTAAAGATAAAGAAGGGGGGAATTGTAATGTACATTCCATGCATATTTCATATCTATGATAGATCACTAAATGGTGGCTCCCCATTTGAATCAATCTATTAACAAGAAAGCATATTCTCTGGGGAAAATTTTACTCCATACTCCATATACTCACATACCTTTCTCTAGTTTTATTGTATATTCACTAAATATCAGAAGGTTTCCCTGTCAGATCTATGTAGATCGGAATGTGAATCAACATGTGCACCTTTAAATCACCTCACAGTTTTCTCCCAAACTAAAATAAGATGTCACCAATTAAATATTTGTTAATAAGGTAAGACTGGATACAGTATACATACCTGACAGTGCCATCTACTGAAAATTATGAGCATTTAATATGTAAATATGTTCTTGAATTGAATTAATGTTAATGTTATTAATATTAAATCTCTAGAGGGGAAGTTGCTCCAACAGAGAGTATAAAAAGGATTTAACACAGGAAATGAGATGTGGGTCTATGGGTAGCAAGTGACCTGTAAAAATGTTGCCATGTGAACTGCTGGAACATCAAGCACCCTCACTGAGGTGCTAGGCCTAAGGGGCCAGAACTTGCATGCTCCAATGGTAGTTGGGACTCTGGAATAGAGGAAGGACCTTGTGAACAGAAGTGTGTGTGTAAGGATTTTGGAGTTAGGAGAAAGTGTTATATTGATATGGAATTAGAATTGAGGAAAATGGAATGTTTATTTTTGACCTGTTAAAGAAAAGTAGAGTTAAAACGTTTATCATACGCCTGTCTTCTGGTCTTTATTTCAAGGGACCAGGAACTACAAGGTAACAACTTTTCTCACCTGAATAGAGTTAATTGAGGCTCACTCTGCACCCTTATACCATCAAGGGAATTTATTATTTCACTTTACAGTTTTAACCCCACATTTGCAGGTGCCACTGCATAGGCCCGTGACGGC
The DNA here is from genome assembly GCA_019650415.1 of Pipa parva. Classification (NCBI taxonomy): domain Eukaryota; kingdom Metazoa; phylum Chordata; class Amphibia; order Anura; family Pipidae; genus Pipa; species Pipa parva. The sequence goes on along the minus strand of WMED01006251.1, from coordinate 6,290 downwards.
CCTATAGCCCTCTCAGAGACACTAGGCCTTGCATCCTGTGCATGGTTATTACAATTACATATATAAAATTATAAAGATACATCCCTCAAAGTACCAGGCAATGTCCCAGCCCCCCAGAACTTAATAGCAGTTTTCAGACAATTTAAATGTATGGTTCTTCATCAGTTAAACCTGACACATTACAGTAACAGAATAGAGGAGTAAAGGTTAAAAACCTGAGTTTCCCATGCTAGAATCTAACTAGGCACCTTGTCCAATAGGTTATGTTAACAGTGATCCCATTGTTCCATTTATTTGTAGTGCAGAAGTAACCAAAGAGCCCCAAAGAGTCAGGGGTCAACAAAGATCATATTGTAGCAATAGCATCAGTCTGACTTGGGATTGGCCCACTGGGAGGTCCCCTCATTGGCAGATGTCATGTGACTTATTACATCATGCACAAGGCTGGAAAAGGAGGAGAAGGTCTTCCCTGCCTAGCTGGCCTGGCCAGTCATACACTGTGTAACAGTCTTGCCAGCTGTCTCTGGGAGCAAGTTTGTCTATTTTACCAGAAAAGTGGAAGTGATTGCCAGGTTATTTCCTACATTTCAAGTTTAAAATAAAGATGAGAGCTTACAGTTTTTAATTCTACCTCATCGATTAATCAAAGTTCTCACCTGAGCTTTGAAATCATGCATCTTGCTTCTATCTCTGACAAGCCACACCCCAAGTGGTTTCAGTTTTATGGCTAGTTGGTGAATTTATGTCCATATCTTTTTCAATAAAATGTAAAATCATCGTGATACTTCAAAATGAATAAACACAGTATTAATTGAAAATGAAGACAAAGCAAGAACAAAGTAATTTTGATTTACATTGAGTTTATCTTTCTTAAATCTGAATTTGTTTTAAATACTGTAAAAAGAGAAATGTGATAAATTACTAACTATACTGATTATTTAACTATCTTTAAGACCATTGCCTGAAATATATGGCCATTACATGACAGCAAATAGGTGATTAAGTAATATATTTAAAGACCATTACATTCGTTTACAAAGAAGAATGTTTGGGCATTTTAATTACTCATCCTATCCCATGGTAGCCCTAGGTTTCTGCTAAGGTTAGCAAGAAAATGACTTGCAATGCTAATCAGAGGTACCAATGTAATTTCACTGTCTGATGGGATAATATATTTCACTGATAAGTAGTAAGCATGTTGCTATAGGTTGCGTCTAAACTAATCAAAATGGACTCTCGTGTTTATATATTATAGTTACTCAGCTATAGTCTGTTGTGGTGAATACACATACACAGAAAAACAAAACATTAAATTAAATGGAAGCCTGACATGCTACATTCTAAAACAGTCAAAATGTTATATTCTTTTTAATAGCAAGAGACATTCAAGGATACAGAAATCCAGCTTTGTAGCTGCAACCAGTCAGATTAAAATAATTGATTTTGTATGTTAAATGGCTATCGATCCTTTGTCCCTTCTCATAACTTATGTATTGATAGACAATTTGAAGATTTAAAATTTTCATTTTTCAGCAAAGTCAAAGTGTAATCTATTGCTGCACACAAGGTTAAGTGTAGAAAAACAATCAGAATCAGAGAATGCATTAAAGAAGCCTTAAGGCCCATATAAAACCAATATCTAAGATCTGCCAGAATGATAACACTTTGTACATTTGACCAACCTGTATTGGAAGCAATGAATTTAAACAACAATGATATGATTAAATATGAAGTACCACATACTTTAATAAAGTTATATGGCATCATTATACTATTAAGAAAGACCTCAGATTTTATACAATAAAACAGTTTAGAGGTTAAACCTGTTTTTTTATGTTAATGGCAATACATATGTGTACCTTTAATAAACCCAGCCACTTAGATAAAACTAATATCTTACCTAATATATAAAATGACATACAGGACTGTAGGGTTTTACAGAAATTCAGTCAATAGTTGGTTTCATTTTCCCAGAAAACCCAGTAAAAATACCCCTACAATACTAAGGGGGTAATTCAGCATAGTGCGAACTTATCTTCCGATCGTTCGCATCAGCTCGCAGAGACTGTTATGTGCTCGCTGATGTCCAACACACAGACATCAGTGAACACTTTAAAGGTATTCCAGTCTCAGCAAGACCACTCAAGTCGCCTCGCGAGACTGGAATACCTTTAAAGCGTTCACTGATGTCCGCATGTAGGACATCATTGAGCGCGTAACAGTCTCTGCGAGCTGATGCGAAGGATCGGGAAGTGAGTTCGCACTATGCTGAATTACCCCCTAAATAAGAGATGTAGGCTTTCTCTTAAACCATATGTATGTAACATTTTTAATACAACAAAAAAAGAGAACAGACAACATGGGACCCTCCGCAATAACTTTATGGGTCAGAAGAGAATTCAGGGCAAATGTACAGTAAGTGTATTTTTCATTTTTAGTTTACTGATTTGGAGGACATAATATTATAAAGGACCCATAACCAAATACTTTGGGGGTAAGGGTCTCACCTCAGAACCCGCACCCTACATGTAATTTGGGGTTGGTGGTCCTAGGACAGTGAGCAATGTACTTTTGTTTACTGGTCACAAGTTAAGTTAGGAATTGGGGCCTTAGGTAAAGAAATGGTACCAATATTATTTAATTTATGCCTACCACCCCACAACCACCAGGGGATAGGGGAGTAAGGATAGGGGTCAGTCGTAGACCTCCTCTAGGCTAGTGACTCCACTTAGCTAAAGTATTTATCCCATCCCAATGGGAAACCTAGTCCCATAAACAAACTACCATGGTATTTGCCATGCAGATGTAATGTATAAAAGCCAGGGTTATTCACTAAGGTGCGAATTCGACTGTTGAATTCTCAAACAGCGGATTCCCATAGCAAATCTGTGACAATTTCCCCATTGTAAAGTCGCAACAATTTTTTAATGTTAAGATTGTGGAAATTTTCCCATAATAAAGCCGCGACTGTGACAATATTCTCATTATAAAGATGCAATTGCGACAGTAGCAGCCTATTGTGACTGTCTTTATCTGGCGAATTCGCACTTATATGCAACAATTCAAACTCTAGTGAATAAACCCCTGGATATTTCATTTTTCCACTGTCCTATGGTAAAGACCCCATACCCTAAATACAGCAGATGCTCCCCAGTGCCCATTGAAGAGTGGGGCTTTGAGGTCCCAGGGACCCCATATACAGTGTGAAATTTACTAAAAAAAAAAGAAAAAAGGTATGTTTTCCACCTTTTTGTCCATTTTTTTACCAAAAAAAGCAGACGAAAAACAGCTTAAAATCAGACAGAAAATGAGTGAAAAAGTCAAAAACATAATGTCAACCTTAGTAAAGTACAGTGTTGGAAACAAGAGATTAGGGCTTGCTAATCCAAAGATTTGCTTCTTGTCTCCTCAATCCTGACTTTAGTTCCTATGTGTCCCACTTATTTGTTTTTCTCAGAACCCCTGGACAGTAAGAAATCTGTCCGAAAATTTTACCACATCACACACTGGCTAAAACTGCAATTTATTGACAAGGACTAGAAATTCCAACACAGTCTAGCACAGGTGAAATTTATTAAAGTTGGAAAGACCAACAGTCTTTCTGACTTTACCAAGAGAAATCTCGGTTTGTTCTCCCGAGATTTCTTTAGAGATCGAGTTTTTCGATCTCGAGTTTTTAAATTTTTTTTCCATGGACAGGTAGTATCAGGATCAGTACCCACACAGTTTGTGAAGAATAGGAGATGACGTTTACCAAAAACACTACAGTGAACTTGGCACAAGCAACCACCAGGGCACAGCATCTAAGACGCTGCTGGTATTGATCCAAATCACCCACAAGGAAGTTAGGATTGTTAGGACTACTCTGCAGGCAGCGTCCAGGTTGCAACCCCTGGGGTTACTGTTCACAGAAGGAGTATAAGAAAACACCAGAAAGATAGTCAGGATCCAGGCCGAAGTCAGGGCAGGCAGTAAACAAGCACAAACGGAAAACAGAACAACGGTCAGGGCAGGCAGAGTTCTGGCACAAACAAAACAGAGCAAAAGGTCAGAGCAGACTGAGACCAGGTAGTGTCAAATTACAGGCCAGAGATTTTAACTGCAGACAAAATAGCTAACTACTTGAACCCAGAACTTAGTTCTATAATCAGGCACAGACTATGCTGACAGGCTCCCTTAAATAGAAAAGGGAGCCTGTCACATGACCATGCCGCCAAAGGAAAGGCGCATGACCGTGCTGTGCGTGCCCCAGGTGTCAGTGTGCACGCAGTGCCTCCTGGCAGCAGAGGCAGAGCGGCGCTGGAACGAGGAGCGGTGAGTAGTACTCCTAACAGGTAGACATACTTTACATTAGTAGCATGGCTACCTTTCAATCAGAAATATGGCAAAATTGGGATCAAAAACTCGATCCTGAAATCTTGAAGGAAATATCACAAGAAAAAAAACGAGATTTCTCTCGGTAAAGTTGGAAAGACCCAGAGTGGTCTTGCTGTGACTGTAATCAATCGGCTCGGTGTTTACTTTAGGACTCCTTTAAAAAGAAATCTGCACACTCTTTTGATCTTTATAAATGTCCACCAATTTGACTGAATATTTTTTTATTTGATATTGGTCATCGAGCCCTGGTAACAAAAAAATAATGAAGCAGATTTCACCTTGACAAACATGTTCCTAGAGTTGTGTACAGATTGACAGTACTGGGCGAAATTTATTAAACTCGGAAAAGCCCATTTCGGCTTTTCTGTTTGATTGTGAGAGCACCCAGAAGTTTCTTGCGGTAAGTATTATATAATATTTTATATATATATATATATATATATATATATATATATATATGTAGCCATGTTAATATAATATTTTCATGGAAAGGTAGCAAAACTACACTAATGTAAAAGTTTCTCTCTGTAAGTATCAATTGAAACAAATCTCGCGATACATACCGCAAGAAACTTCCGGGTGTTCATCTGATTAATAAACTCGAAAAAGCGAAAACGAGCTTTTCCAAGTTTAATTAATTTTGCCCCTTAAGGTCTGTGATTTTATTCAGACCCTACTCTGTTTCTTTCCTTCCCTGGTATAAACCTCTTTCTTGTTATGAAGGTCAATGACCACAGCAATTCAAAAGTAGTTTATATGTGATATTGAAGAGGTGGAGAATAGAAATGGAACCAAATGGAACATAATAAAGAGAACCAACAACACCAATTTCTAGAACACATTACTATTTCATTGTTGTTTTCATTTCAATGCATTGCAGTCAAATGCACATTCTGCGTTTTACTGAATGTTTGTATAGAACATACTGTCTGGCAGAATATTCAGTATTCACAACATTTTATTTGTTTTATTATTTACAATGTCTCCTAAATCTGAACATTTCTGCAATTTCTTTATTCAGTTATTGTTCTTTGTCCCCAGTAACATTAATCATTTACTTCAACTAGGTATATTGTCCATGTACTTTAAGGTTTCATTGAAGCTAGGTGGCATATCCATTTATTTACCCTTTTTATTCAGTTTTTCTGCAAATGCTTTCATCACTGGCCTGTCAGCAAATAACAATAGTTAGTTCGCTAAAAACTATTACAGTTTTATTGCTTGTAGGAATGCTCATATTTCAAGAAAGAGGCATCATAGCTATGGAGCGGCAATGTGTTTATCTCAGCCCCCACTGCACCATTTGGCTTCCTGAGCATTTAACTGAAATGTTTATGTCTCATTTTACATTTTTCTTAGACCTTCATAAAATGTAGCACTTAGCACTTCTGTCAAGTCAAGTTCTTATTGGTGCCTCTATAAATGTTTTTTTTTTTTAAAAGAATGTATTAATGTGCAACAAATCACAGTCTACCTAAAAGTGGTTAAATCATTTTTTCAGTGCTAAGATTTATTTTATTGGAATGTAAACATTGATATGTTTAGTTTGCAAATTAAGAAATGATTCAGAAAGTAGTTATGAATGTGGCCATAGTTATAAAGATGCAAGCTTCTGGCTTACAAATCATACAGGCAACTTTCCTCTGGGCTCACTTGAAACTTTGCCAAGTACATAAATGAAACACTACTAAAAATTAGTGTTAAATTAATCAGTGATAAATTAAACACTTCTGTCACCTGGCTTGACAATGAAATCAATTTCCAACAGCTTTTTCAAAGCAGCTTCAAATCTAAACTGGTGTAAAAGATACAGAAAAAGAGGTAGAGGTATTCACAGCTCCGGTTTATAATGGCTAAGCATGATGTGTAGCTTTTAAGGATCTTTTGGTGGACTTTACTGTGTCAGGCAGCTC
>WMED01006250.1:1162-18652 GCA_019650415.1 Pipa parva | reverse complement strand
AAACTTGGAAAGACCCAGAGCGGTCTTTCTGAGTTTAATAACTTTCGCCCATATAAGAGCCCAGGGGATAAATTTATAAAAGTCCAAATGGTCAAAACTAATTACCAATTAATTGCTTTTTCCTCTTTTCTACCATTTTGACAAGTTCTAAAACAGTATCACTATTTTTTACCAATAGCTCTTGTTATGAGCAATATTATTCGAACATCCAATGATCAATATCACTCAAGCGCTATTTAATAAACTGTAATAAACTTTAATAAAATGATTCTCCTCACTAGACATGCTGAAAACCATTCAACCTTGTGGTATACTGCATTGCTAACATCAAAATACAAGCATCCCAAAACAAACACTAACTGCAACAATGTATATAAAACAATCAAAGCTATCAACAAACTACACTAAGCTACATTAAAAACCACTTAAAATCATTAACCAGCAACTAAAGGGTTAAATAAAATAAAATAATTTCTATATCACTAAGAGTAGCACTATGGAAATAATTCATTATCACCTCCCCCAACATCAACATCCCACCTAACACTAGGCATGTTAAAGTCCCTGGGACACCTATCCCCCCACCATCCCCCAGCACTAGGCAGGGTGGGGGGAATGCTACCACTAGGAGTGTCTCTTCTTCTCTCTCAATGTCTTTGTAGGGAAGAGGGAACTAAATATTTAAAGTAGGGGTCTCTGTTACCCCTTTCCTCCATGCCCATCTACTTCTATGCAGGTGTGAGGCATCACTATTGGATGGGGTCACACTGGACCCCCTCCCCTTCAACCTCAACAAAGGAGGTCAGGACTGACCCCCATACTTCTTTATTAAAGGGGAGAAAGGGTCCCTAACCTCAATTGTTGACCCCCTCCCATGGCCTTCAACCCCATCACCATTATGGTGTTTGGGTCCCTAACCTAACCATGGCAGTGCCTAAGTTCCAAACCCCTACCTAACTATGGAGAGAGGGGACTGACTTGGGACCTACATCCCCTAACTCAGGGGTCAGCAAACTTTACTATTAAAAGAGCCATTTTGCTCCCTCTTCCAGTAAAGAAAAGTAGTCTGGAGTCGCAAAACATAACAAAGCTTAGGAACTTTTAAAAGTTTTAATTCTTTTTAAATTTTACCTGTTAAAACAACATACAACAAACAGAAGAAAATAATAACAAAAATAATATATAAATCTTTATTACATTGATAAATAACTTTTATTCTTTTTCGTTCCATTTGCCAATCATGGCAGAAGGAAGCCACAACAAGGAGGCTGAAGAACCACATGTGGCTCCAGAGCCATGGTTTGCCTACCCCTGCCCTAACTAGTTTGGTGTGGGTCCATCCTATCATCTGTAAAAACAATAGTATAAAAAAAAAAAAAATCCATTACACTAAAATACACACAACCCCCAAAACAAAACAATTTAATCATTAATTAAACAATTAACATTAAATACACAAGGCTAAACAATCAAATATATAAACACAATTGCTAATCAAAAAATTAAATAAAAACACATCTTGATCCAAAGCCTTGATTGGGTGTAATCCAAGGGTTAATCACCAATAAATAAAAAAAAAGCAAGGAGCTCCTTTTTTCTGTAATGTCCATGCTGGCACTAAGCAGCAGTGAAGAATCCTCAGTTATTTATAGCTGAAGATCCTACCTGAGAGGGAACTGTAGAAATTAGTAGGGTTTATATAGTCTTTACTTGGTGCTGATTGGTTAATGGACTCAAATTAATTAACCATTCTGGAAGAGGCATGGTATAATAGGCCTGCCTGAGAGGAACCTTTTATACCCCAAGAATCTTTCTGATTGAGTTAATTTAAATAAAACAAATAATTCCCATAGTGATACTGTTACAATGATACAGTAGTGCTACTGATGTTTTATTCATATTAACCGCTTGCATGCCAGTTATACATTTGTAGTGCTAGGTTGGGGGAGATGTTGGGGTGGTACAGGGGTGATGTTGGGGGGCTGTGGGGTCTTATGGATCCCCTCAAGTGCTGCATCACTAAGTACAGCACTTAACAATTCAGTAACCACTATGATAAGGCTTATTGCAGCAGTAACTAATCATTAAATGTGATTTCAGCTGTTTATTTTTTCCATTTCATTTTATAAACTTTCCAATAAGAATACTGTAACTTCATAGCTGTCGTAAGCTGTCAAGTTAGATGTGTATTTGCAACATAGTAGGAAATAAGGATCCTTGATGAATACACAGAGTTGCGGAAGTGTTGAATGGACATGAATTATGACTCTTATGTGGCTTTAATGAATCAACCCTACTAACTTTTCCAGTCCCCTTGACTTGTCTTTAATTCCTCTCCTAATATTCTACTCACCTACTATTCTTGCCTCTATGATACCTGCAATCTACTGTAAGATGTGAATGATATGACATACAAATTGTTTGAGTCAAGTGAAATGATTCATATGCTATATAAAATAGCATTTGAATAATAATATGGTTTTGTTATTTACTGACATTGCCCTATTGTGGAAGGAAGGATCATTGAGTGTAAAGGAATAGGAGAGTGCCAGGGAAGGCAAAAGTGGAAGTGGGGAAAGTACTTTTTTTATTACATGTTAATTTCTTATTCTAATTTAATTAGAAAAAGACCTCTGGAATAGGATATAAGATGGTAAAAGCTTTACTTTCTGGTGGATGGTTGGCAAGACATCACACATCAGAATTAGACATCATATTAATGATGTCCTATTCATTTGAGTTACTCTTAATGACATTAATAATAAATATTAGTCAAAAGTTCCAGAAGTAGAATTGGGGAAACACTTGTATGCTAGGATTTTTTCATTACATGTAAATTTCTTACTCTAATTTAATTATCAAGACTTTTCAAATATGATGTAAGATGGTCAAAATTTTACTTTCTGGTGGATGATTGGCCATATACCTCACACATTAGAATTTGACATCATATTAATGATGTTTTATTCATTTGGGGTACTCTTAATGCAATTAATAATAAGTATAATTCAAAAGGAAAATATTATGATACAATTTGTGTTTTTTACTGACCTTGTACATAATTGGCATCAATCCAAGTTTTAACAAGGCAAAGCTGTTTTTTAGAGGTATTGTTGTTTTCATCTTTTGTAGATCCTCTATAGTTCCATATTGCACGTCAATAATTCTACCCTAAAAAAAAGTTGAACATAATGGCATTTTTAAGTAAGAATCTTAAAGTCACAAGTTAATTTAAAGATACAATTTAAATATCCATTAACTATAAATTAGAAAAAAGGGAGAGGGCTCATGATCTATTGCTTTCTATTAAAAAATAAAGGTAGTTTCTTGAATAGAGATTTTGGTACATTAGATCAAGCAATTTGGGGTATTTTAGATAACTTTTCAGTAAATGTGTGCATATGCTATACTAATAGGTGCGCCAGCTAGGTTATAAAATGCCTCTAAACCACTTGAAATAATAAAAGCTATTCTGTTTCCACTGTTTTCCCAAAAATGGTATCCACAATCTTCTCAGCATTGGTCATATACAAAATATGTGTACAAAATATAGAGGATCCCTTAAATGTATGTGTATTCAGTTTGACTAACTTCTGTTCAATTTACATTGGCTCTTCAAGAAATATATAGGGATGTTGGTTCATGCTGGCATCAGTTCAGTAGACTGGAAGAGGACCTCTCTGTTTACAACAATGATGTTAAAACTGTATTGAAACTGCATTGCAAGGACTCTGAATTAAGTTAACTTAAGGAAACGTGCCTGAACAACTTTAGTCTTTTTACTTCTAGCATAATCATACTGGGGAAAAATCTATTTGTAGGTATACTGTATGCTTCTTCCATGGTGGGATGCCTCTAATCAATGGTGTTCTAATCTGCCCTTCATCAGGTATTGAAGTTATCCCCCTCCAAACATTGCACACTAATGGAGACATTACAATAAAGTACTAAGAGTGACAAAATTTGAGTCTAGATGTCTTCAGTATGTTTATACATTTGGGCTGGGGAACCCAGTGGCGGTCTTGACAGTGGAAAAAACCTTTTTGCAAAGTACGACTAAGTTCATATATCATGTAGCACTTGGATAGGGATTTAGGCAGCACAAAATGGGAGGGAGGTTGTGGGGTAGCACAGTATGGTGAATGGGAGGTGTTGTTAGGCACCACAATATGGGGAATGAGAGGTGTTATCGGGTAGCACAGTATGGCAAAAGGTGATGATGGATCAGTATCTGATAAGTCAAGGTTGATGCCCCACAATATGGAGAAGGGTGGGTGAGAGAAAGGAACTTGAAAATTGCAGAGCTACACACTACCTTGCACCACTTTACTTTCTGCACTGTATTGCACTATATGAAGGTACTGCTATACTGTATAGGGCACAATAGAAGGGAGACTGCTGGTGGTGGGGTTCATTGTTGGATTTTGGCATTGTTGCCTAGGGCACCATTAAATCTTGTCCCGGCACTGGACTATGGTTTAGTGTCCATTTAATAAAAAAAAAAACATAGTAAATAATAATCGTTCCTTTCATATACCTATTCTAGTTATCAAATACAAATTCATCTGCATTCAGCAGCAATTACAGTTTTGCAGATGTTTTGCATTGGCAGTAGAGCAGGGGAACTTTCTGTCCATGTCTCCTACAGTTTTTCATAGAAATGCAACTGGTATGTTCCCCTTACAATAAAGCTCATTCCATTGTGCTAGATAGTAAATAAAAGACAACATACTAGTGGGGGATATTTATAAAAAATCCCAAAAGTTTTCCTCAGCTGTATCAACATCAATATACCTTTCATTTATTTTATCATTTACTGCCCTCTAGTTAGCTCTGTAAGTTAGGATTTTATAACTCCAATGGATGGGATTTTTTTGACGATATGATTTTGCTCCAGATCTTCTGTATTAAACTCAGTCATCCATATAACTGGAACTCAGGGTTCCAGTCCAAACTATGAATAAGCAGCCGCATTTGATTATTCTCTTTTGGCAAATAAAGATTACACTCATACTGCCAAAACCACTCCACCTTCACCTAGTATTGCATATAGTGATGCCAGGTTTGCATGTGGGTGCTTGGCCAAGAAAACTGCTGACTAATATTTGTGTTGTCATCACTTGTAGAACCAGTTTTAAACTGGAGTTTTTGAAACGCAGACAATCTTTTTAAATGCTTTAAGAGCTTCAGCATTTAAAAGGTCTAGTTTTGTGTACTTATGTGCCCTACTGCTTTGCTTGCAGTATTAAAACCTGCAGTTGACTGGGACAGCTCTAGTAGGGCATCAGTTTGCTAAACTAACTGCAGAAAGATATGAGTCTTCTGACAATTCAGTGTTAAATGTTACTGAGCTCTCCCTTGTAAATACTGCTAATATGTACCTACGGCAGATACTTTATGACATTAGTTTGATTGTATGTCTGTCTTGTGTAAAAGAGGCAAAAATGAGAAACTGACTAATATATAATATGTGTACATGTATAAATAGATAGAAATGTTAACGTTGGTAAAATTCATATATAAGGTACAGATGTATTTATAAAAAGAACCAAAGTCAGAAAACATCTATGTTTTTATTTATGTGCTTACTGAACTCATATTTAAATTCTTGACAATCTTTACATTGTAAAGTAAAAAATCAATCTTCTTTCATAGCAAACATGGTGATACATGTTTCTGGATGAGTGAATATTGTTCCTTGCTCTAATGCAATTTGTTTTTGAGAAAACAAAGCTATTTTAAGTTCAGTGAACAGTTTCCTGGTGCTGATTTGCATTGTACAACAACAAACAGTACTGAAATTGTGTTCATGAACTACAGCTATTTTCATTATACAAAGAATAAACTGATATGCTCCTTTTATACCTGATCTACACAATTTTCTTATTCGCTATTCTCTATTAGCTGATTTGGAGATGACAGGACAACTCTCCCCTATAGCCTCTTTTGACCTGTTTGTCAATTTAATAGGGTAAGCTGCATTACCTTTTCTATGTGCAATGCATTAGAAAGAAGTTTCAAGGTATGCACCATCCATCAATATGGCACTAAATAGTTTTTTCAAGTAGATTTTAGATATCACAAATGCTGTTTAAACTGTTACTAGAAAATACAAATCACATACCTCATATAAAATAGCCATATGATGAATGGACTTGACAGGACTCCATGGTAGGAAGAATTGCTCTTCTTCAAATAACCTTGTAAAAACACCAGTGATACTGAGCTCTTGCATCTTAGCAGCCTATAACAAGTTTAACAGCTATGGCAATAGGGGCCGAAGCTGTAGGTCCCTGTGGTTGTTTATGAGCATCGAATGAAAATATAGTTGAAATGGAATTTCAAATAGGAATTTAACAAGAGGAGCAACATTATAGAATTAGGGGGAAAAATACAGAAACTATTCCGAGGCTCGCTATCATAATACTATGAGCAAGGAAGCAGTTGGCACAGTAATTTGTCAGCTAATCAAGGCTCAGATATTATCTTTTTATGAAAATGTATTCATGGTTGTTGATTAAGTCAGATTAAGCAGTAAAAAAAAAATCAAATGCAAAGCAGCAAAAAAAAAAAAATAATAATGTTTTGCCATTTTTTATGCCTTCTTGGCCCCTTTTGGTTTTAGTTAGCATAAAAAGTAAACATTTTATCTTTTCCCTAATTAAGGTGGCAATTTTAATATTCCATTGGTTGGTTAATAATGTGTTATTATGTTGCTTTTTCTAGGTGAGATGATGACGTTGCTGTAATTAGAAAGAATGCCAACAGAAAATAACCTACTTTTTTTTTTTTTTTTTAAGGAGACTACATGTTAGTGAGACACTGGGTTATCAATTAAACATATTGTACGTAATTTCCTAGCTTTGCATATCACTGAATGTTTTTACTAATAACAAATGGAATCATGTTGTGAATGACCAGTAAAAACTATCTTGAATCTTTCCTAGCAAGGTATAATTCCAAATTTTCACTATCCTAGTTACAATAGGGGAAATTTATAATGGTCATTTCGGCGCATTTCAATGTGTTATCTTCTGTTTTTTTCTTTTTGCCACATTTTTAATTTCCCTCAAATTTTTGGAGTGGCTAATAAAATTTATTGATATAAAAAAAGATCAATATCAATAAATATCGATGCATTAATACCACTACACTTTACACTATGTTCAATGGAGCTCTGTTAGGAAAGTTACTTACCAGTGCGCTCTGTTCCAGCGTCGGTCTCCTCGCAGCATGGGGCGCACTGTGTCTCTGCTTCGTCGCAGCCGTCGTGTGTGCGTGCTGACATCACAGGTGCACACACTGCGACCGCATGCTTTTTTGAATTCGTTGGCGCGATCACCTGACAGGCTCCCTAGCTATATAAGAGAGCCTGTCAGCTATGCCGGCGCCAGATTATAGAGATTCTCTCAGCAGGTTCATGGTGCCTCAGCACTTTGTTTAAGGAAGCTAAAGTTCCAGTTTAAAGAGATAGTTTGTTTTGTCCCCTCCTGATATACCCTGCACTAAGTGCCTTGCTATCTGCCCTGACCTTGCCAGCCTGTGTCCATGTTTGCCTTGCTTCAGCCCTGTCATTGTTCAGCGCTAGGGGCCACGACCTGAGTATCTTCCGCAGTGAAGCCCTAACCTCCTTGCGGGGGCTCTAGGTGAATACCGGGGGTACCTTAGACTCCGCGAGCTAGGGTCTGTTCGCAATTGAACCTCTCTATAGCTGCTTCCTCCCTCTCCACAGGAGTTCACTACTCCCAACGTTACAAACTTAAAATACCAGGAGAAAACATTTACAATTTTTATAAATGTCCTCTATGTCAGGTATCCAATTACAATCTCAAGAGATCAACAACCTAGTGTGACAGACTAGTGTAAACTATCTCTAATTTTGTGTAATATGATGTAATGTGAAGAGAATGTAATGTTTGATTTGTTGTATGTTTTTCATTAGTCTTTATGCAGATTTACTAATTTACTGTGCTTTGAAAAGAGTGTGTCTTAGTTAAAGTTTTCACTCTCAGCCAGCCTGCTGGAGGGCAGGATCCACAAAGCGAAAGAGAGATTGCTGTTAGTAAAGGGTACCTGGGGGTAGGAGATCTATTATTTGTGCCCTAGAGAAAAGGTTATGCCACAGAGCTATTGTGATAGCTGTGGTCCTGAAAAGAAGCTAAAAACATTCCTGGGGTAGACAGCCCTAGAGGGATGTTAGAGGAAGGAGTTTCTGTGGAAGAAGACTGGTTCTAGCTTAGAGGTAAGCATTGGGATTAGTTACTGCAGCAGTGCATGACAGTGTAAATGCTAGGAGAATGACAGCCAAACCTTGTGACAGGAGTAAATGAAGAGGTAGCCCCAGAGAGTAAGGTGAACATCCTGTTCTCAATCAGGGTTCTGAGGTCAGAGGTAAGGCTTCCCTGTGTTCCTGTAGTGTACTGCTGTGGTCTTATATTGTGCTGCTGCGCTATGTGAAAGGAGATAAGAAAGGAGGCTTGCTGCTGGACAAAGAGTGTTGTTAACAGACACTGCTCATAGGTGACCTGAGAGAATATTTACTGGTCATAGGTAAAACAACTACAATTTATATTTTGACGTTCTCATAATAAATGTTATGTGAATTGTATCAAACTGACTGTTTGGGTGTTAAAAGGAAGGGTTGTTGCTGTATTTAGGGGTTTCACTGGCTAAAACAAGATACCTGCTCCTCCAACCTTTGACTAATCCTCCACACAAGGTACATTGTTAAATGACCATAATAACTCCATATCAAAGCAAAGTTATCAACAACAGGATAAATTGTCCAGTCACAATGCCATAAGACAAGCAGGCTATTTACATTTCCAGGTTGAGTCTATCTGGAGAATTTATCAACAGGGGCAAACCTTTCAAAGGTCTATCAACCAGTATTAAGCCTTTCTAAGAAAGCTAGAATTCTAAAAGCCAATATCTGATTGGTTGCTTTGGTTACTAGATCTCTGTTAAATTTGCCCCATTGATGAATTCCCCTGTATGTCAAATACATCAAACTATGCATATTCCCCTTCGCTTGATGTGACATTGTGGTTTTGCAGATATTTTTTCTTTACAGTATGAGCCTCCTCTGTGCAGAAAGTTGGCAAACATGCAACTACCCTGCAAAAAAAAGTAACTTTAAATATTTATACTGCAAAGCAGTTGGTTCCAGTGGTTCATATTTAAGCACCATTTTGTAAACTGATGCTTTAATAAAGATTTAATAAAGATTTGCTTGAAACACAGTTTTCCATTAGTTTTGTGGAATTGTTCATATTTTAAATTTTAAGGCAAATTCTAATCCTCTGATTGTAATTAATGACAAAACCAGATTATATGTTTAAATCATTATATAGTATTTACTCATCCACTATCATTGGGCAAATCTTCTATCAGTGGACATGTGTGATGGCATTATGATTACTCTAAAAACTGCATGATATGGCAAGTTCTTGCATGAGATAATACAGTACCAGCATTTAAAAGGCCAGAAATATAAAAATTGAAAGTCAGTGGTGTCATCATTTATACATTATATGCTGTACACTTTCTCTCTATGTCTAATGATTTAGCACGATTACTTTGTGAAAATCAAATTTGAATATATTTTACTTTCAATTTGCAAGGCTTTTTTGCTCAAGTCATTATATGTAAGATTTACAAACAGACAGTGGTTATGATACAACATAAAAATGTGTATTGTTCACTATTCAACTTTCCTGCAACACACACAAACACAAACTGCTTTGGCTGCAAAGAGAAAATTTTGAAAGAAAACTGGTTATTGGAGCATGTGATTCACAGTCTTGTGTTTATGTCACCCATAAATGATGTTTTGATTCATCTCTACGGCCATGTTGTGTATTGGTGATTGCTGCAGTATATCTGAATTTGGGCTCTTAGAATGTGCTGCTGCAGTCATTTTCAGGTAATTGACTGTGATGACTGTTATGTTAGAATAAACTGTTGTTGCTCATATATTGTAGGTGATTCATTTATGTTCAAAATGGTCAAAATATCATATATTGTGATATATCCTTTTATGATTTATCATATACGTAAATGACCATTATTCAATATGATGCAGCAAAATCACAAATACTATGTAACACTTCACCAGGTCTGAATTTACACAGAAGATTATTGAAAATGTGGGTATTCACTTCATTCTGAAGTGGGGAGTATTTGCTACATTAGGGATGAGGAATGCAGTATACACAGTGCTTTTTTTGTAAAAAAATATTTTTCTGGTACACATTTCTGATTAATTTCTCATTATTCAGTACTGTAGTCTGTACGCTCATTTCAATCAAAAACTATGTAATTCAGATTGCAGATATCCAGCTTTCTTGCACAACGAACAACCGATCTTCTGTTCACAAACTTACTTCCAATTGTACTTACTGCAGTAATCATTCTTCTGGTCTAGAGTCCAGCATGTTGGTCAGTTGGGAGCCTTTGATTCACCAGATGACAGCAGCTTTACATTATCAGGATCATTAACACTAGCTGAGGCAGGTTCGATAGTTGAAGAACCAATGGCCATGTTCTGCTCTACCATTTGATTTGTTTCTGTCTCCACGTCTGTTCGGGGTCTTTTGCATGCCGGAGCTGCACCGCCCGAGAAATAGTGCGTTATTTTATCCATCAATGACAAGTTTCACTAAAAAAAAACTGCGACCGCCAAACCAGATATACATCAACAATGACGTCGTCAAGTGCAGGTCACACTACAAATTGGTATGGCCCCGTTCGGGCCATTATGTCAGCAAAAAATGAAAGTTTTTAAATTTTCCGGTACACCGTTTCACCGCGTACCAGCGCAAAAAAAGCACCGAGTATGCAAACAGCCAAAACTAGTATCCAAACATAATAAAACTTTCATAACCAGCTGCAAGCAAGATAAAAAGCTGACCCAAGAACAAAGAATGAAAACAGCCTAAAACAAGAATTACAAGAATAAAATATAAAGTACAAACTATCTTCCAATAATAAATATGTTGTGTGTAAAATCCATATACATGAATTCATGGAACATCATATTTCCACCCTGTGCAGAGAGTACGGGGGGTAAATGCCATGAGCATAACTCTTCTTCTCCTGCCCCAGTTTCCAAGTAGAATAGGCAAATTAATATGTAGGATTTCTTTGAGCTTTGTACCACCACCTTATGCAAGATTATTTGTAAGAAGAGCTAGTTGTGGGGTAGGGGTTCTTAAGTAGGCAATGTCCCATAACTTTACATTATTTATCAGGTCCAGTATCTCACAATCACCACGAGGTTGAGGGGGTAATGGAGTGGATCAGAAATTGCCCCTCCAGCATACTGAGCCCTTCCCCTCCAGCTAAAAGATTCTTGCAGCCTTCTTGTCCCTCCCTTACTTTCCACATTCTCCCTACCCCACTGAGCAATGTAGTATGGAAATGTACTCTTACCAACCTGCACAGGGTGACCTTATGGGGTCATATTGATCCATGAGCATACTTTTGCATAATATTTATTCATTATTAGGAGTTAATTGTACTTCACTTTTTATTTTAATAATGCTCAATTGAATTGTTTGTATACTTTGCTACTGGTTTGAATTTTAAGTGTGACAGATCTCAGGAAACACACAAGGGGGTGAACTGGTTCAACACTACACTAAAGTGTACCCAGAGCCTTTTACACCACTGGAAACACTAAGGCATATTAAATATGAGGGTTAAAGGTGCAGGGTGGTATACCTTTGGAGGCACTAAGGTATACAGTGAACAAGTGCTGGAATCTGGCAAGGACCCATGCTGTTCTTGACATTAAGACAATTTAGTTTTTTGCTGGTTTTGACTCTTTGGATAGTTTTTCATATGAAGCATTTGGCTTTGTAACGAGGCACAGTTCATTGCTATCCATATATTTGCTATCACTCTCATTACATTGCCACTTTCACTTAACCGATACTTCAGTCTTTTTGGGGAAATTGAAGTGGATTGGATCTTAGTGCATTGATTATGATTAACAGGTAAAACCACACTTTAAAGAATCCCCACCGTGTTGTATTAGATATCATGGTGATGTATTTAGTAGATATAAATGACTCCAAATAGTTCCACACTGCTAATATTACCAGAAAGAATGTATAAAACATAAAATCAAGGATTGCTTGTAACCGGGGGTGACTCTGAACTTAACTAAATAAATATCCTTTTCATTGTTTGGTGGTAAAGAAAGAGATTTAAAAAAGCAATGAGATGTTCAGTATCACAATTTAGTACCATAAATTGAAGTCTTTATTTATCAGACATATCACTGGGTCTGTTCAGAAAGGCCACTGGGACTTCTAAATATATCATGATAATTTCCTCTTACATGTTAAACATTGTGATGGAATCCACCAATTTATAGATGTAGTTCACTACAAATGACAGAAATAAATCACAATGATACCTTGATTGTTCCCTTGGCAGAGTAGGCAGCATATGAGTGGAGAAAATCCTGACTTGTTTGCCATTCGAACTCTTCATCACAGGGCTGTCCATTTGGATAATAGCACTGCCCATTGTTCACAGTGATTGTATTTGGAGATGAGCCTGGTAGGTCAAGTAGGACTGAATAATTTACTAACTGAACTTCTTCTAAGCCTAGTGAAGTCCACAGCAGTACAGTTTCTTTCACAGGATCCGATTTGATTTTATTGACAGAAACTTGAGAGAAGTATCTAAAAGATAAAATACCATATTTTTTTATTGCCGTGATGAGTTAATAAATTATTGAAAAATAGATATGCATACCAAAAGGTAACACATTTTGTCAAAGAAATAAATTGAATTTTTTGCTCAGGAAAATAACAGGAACAGCTTGGTTTGAGATAAAGCTTCATTATCTGTAAATCAAACAAGAAATACTTTAGGGAAAAGTGAATCTGCATTGTTCACTAAGTAAGTGTAGAATCCACTAAAGGATCGATTGCTTTGTTTAACCATGCCATATCTGTTTAACCCTCCATTAAATGACAAATAAGACTAAAAAGCACATAGCTTAAAAAACATATTACATCAAACCTTGAAACACTTTTTCTAACATAAATGTAAATCAGGGTTTTTTTTATGCCATTTTCAGTGCAGTATAGTCATCTTTGATTTGAACCTATCTCAAAAACATTTTAATACCAAGTGCACATGCAAAGCACATACATAAAGGCACCAAATACGCTATATAGATTAATTATACAGAATGTGTGCATCCTGAAACCAACAGGGATAGCTACAGGAACAGCAGCGAAAGTAAAAGAAAACATTGTTTATAAAAAAAAAGGGGGGATTAAAGAGGTCCACTTAAAGCACTCTTCAGATGTTCCAGGGTAGCTTCTGGGTCAAAAATCTTTCAGCTTAGAATATACATTATGTAGCTATATGCCCTTTCTTTCCAGGCGTGTCACCAAACCAATAAAAGAAGGGTATGCTTATATTGCTATCCTTCCAGTCACATTCCGCTATATTGTGATTTTAAATACATTTTACTGAATATTTTGTAAGGTCCTTTAACATTGCAGCATTTATGAAAAATATTTCTTCAACTATTCACCAAATAGCTATCAAGCTAAGTGATAATTGATAATGTTAATCATATCAAGTTGTGTGACCCAAAATACATTTTACACACCATGTGATTGTTGGAGATGTCAAATAGCTGAATACCTATAACTGAAAGGGAAGTTCACTGTCACCTTCAATGAAATCACTTTCCTGTATAATTTTTCTACCTTTAAAAAAGACTAACCTCCCCTCATTTTTCTCCCTATATATTTTTACCCAGGTTTATAAGAAACCATTCAGAAGGCATTTTTTTAGATTGTAACATGAAACTTAGTTGTTTGAAACACATAATTGCGTTCCATCGGCACAGAAGTGATGTCAGCTGACATCATTTCCGGTTTAAACAGTGATATTCTGGCGTTTAAAAGCCAACCGCTTTCATGATGGTTAATACACAGTTTTTAAACTCTCCTGATGAAGCTGCAACAGCGAAACGCGTTGAGAGCACTACAGTAGTTATCTTGGCATCTAAATCCTTGCTGGGCTCCATTCATTTTGTAGACTGCAGTTTACTGGATGCAAACTTTTTTTACTGCCTTTCTGTGAATGATCGTTTTATCCTATTATCCCACTTCAGACATCCATCTATGAGCTGATTTTACACAAGTCTGTTTGTGAGTACATATCTTTTATATTCATTTTTATCTTGAATAAAGACTGAATTACACTATGGAGGTCCCTTGTGTTTATCTTTTGGCATATACATTGTGAAAAGCTATTGTCTGCCCAGTTAGCGAGAGAATCGCTAAGGAAGCCCCTTACTATCTCTAATTATCAAGTTGTGTGGGCCAAGTCGTTTGTCTTGGAAGATTTGTCTGTTGAGATTCCATGTGATATTCTGGTGCAATTTTTGAGTCTGACATTTGATACCATCAGATGAGCATATTATTGAACATCACATGCGCTGTTGATTTGTAATATGTATATACCTCACACCCCATCCTATCACTATTATTTGGCACGTTTGGGTATTCACATTATTTATCATTATTTTATGATAAGGCACATGGTGCCAATTGTTTTTGCACTTCCTTTCCAGTTCCTATGATGTTTTGCATCTTTGCATTGGGAAAGGGGAACAAAAGCTTCAAATTCTGTAACATTCTTATTGCTATATATATTATTATATTTCACAGAAAAATTATAGCAATTTCCAAAAACTTTTCATATATTTTCCCTTGCTCTGTCTGGATTTAGATCAGAGTGAAAGAGCTAATTTACATTGTTTGCTAACATTTAATAATTATAGTTTTTTTCTCTGATGTACAGTAGGTGTCAATTATAGAAGATTCTCTGATCTACGCACCACACGATAATACATAATGAGTTTTGGTTATGACATTTTCCTGCTGTCAGATGCCCTAAGGAATGTAGGACCATTTACAGTCCTTGTATTTCTCTACCACAAAGGAATTGGAACTGCACTGGAATTTTATATACTAAAAAGAAAAGAATCCCACTGCTGGTTCTTTATTAGTGACACATTCAAGAATAATATTAATTTCATAATAACCTGGATCCAGTTTAATTGGATTGAAACCAGAAAGCATTTGCTTGTACCTTAAAGGGGAAGTATATGACTTTATAATTATGTATAATCCATTGGCATTGCTTCTTTGAATGTATTTCGCAATTCCTATTATTTTCAAGTTCTTACTTTCATTGAGTTTCCTTATTTAAGTTGTTCCTATCCTAATGTCTTTTTCCATTAATGTTGTGTGACTCATCATAACTTTACATCTATTTTGCCTGGGATATAATTGCACATTAACACAATGCTGACTGTGTTTCTGCTGTCCTGTTATTTTTCTATGCCCTGCGTTATAGCATTGCAATTTCATATTTGCACCTAGAATGTTCTTATTCTTAAAATAAAATTTAAACTGAATGCATATGTACGATATGGTGATAACATTTAAATTAACAAACCCTACATAGAGTTCTAGGAAAACATATGATTTGCATAGGGTTTCTTTTTGCTGATATTTTGCCACTGATCAGTAAACAGTTGAGTTGAATTCCACAGTTCTGTTGATAAGAGTATGTGAGTAAATTTCGGAAAGTGTTTTTACTTGTCTAGCTGGTTCTCATTCAATTTCAGTCTTAAAATTTGTGTTTCTTCCTGACAAAACATAAAAAAAAATATTGTAAAACACAGAATAAATCTTTGACTTGCCAAGTCTCTTCTATAAAGTGGAACCATGCTTCAGTGAAGTGCATAAGTTAGATTAATAGAGTCTGCGTTAGCTTCTAACATGATGTATAAAATGAGAAAGATTTATGAATACATTTTCATGATTGGTAAGCAAACAGCTGATAAAAAGTGGTTGTCAGGAGACAGCACCAATCATGAAGATGCTGAAGGCATAAAAAGAAGATATGTATACTACATCCAGATTTAAAAATTAATTAAGAAAGTAAAAATTGAAAGAAGCAGTTCAGTATATTATATAGTATTGCATAGTAGAGACAACTTACCCCTTAGAACTGAATACCTTACTTTAAAAAGGACTAAAAATGGCTCTGTGTTCACATGAATGCTAGAATAATGACTTATGTTGAAAATGTAGTAGACATAACTTATCATTCCGCAGTGCTGTCAGTGTTCTCAGGAGTATTGCAAATGAATTTTTACACACAGGTATTGACTGGTGTGGGGGTTTGATTATATACAGTCATTTTTCTCCTTCCAGTTATTCTATTGAGCTGCGGCTACAAGTGGAAGTAGTAACTAATTAGTCAGGAGAAAATCAAACAGGGCCTTTTTGTGGAGTTGGTTTGAAAGAACTGAGGGAGTTACTGAGTAATGGACAAAACATTCCACCTTTGTCTAGAAGACCTAAGATTAGCAAATCTGTTATGTGTGTTTTAGAAAAGCAAAATAATTAACAACAAAATCTAACCGTTGTCTTTTACCGCAGTTTTATCATGTAGTATCAAATCATTTACTGCAGAAAAATGGAGATAGTTTACAGACCCTCTAAATTAAATTGGCTACAAATGTTATGCAAACACCAGCAGGCTAATTACCAACAAAAACTAAGGAGAAAATTAAAAATACACAGGTGCAAACTCACACTTGTGTTGTAACTCAGAGCAAACAGACACTTCATTGAATAATTTCATCAAGTTACTGACTGGTTGCTATGTGAAAAATACCAGTGTACGTTTGTACCAATGTATGCAAATTTCCCCTTTAAGAGAAAACAGAATGTGTTTCATTAATTTTAATCATAGGCTATTCTAACAACATATACAATTATCTTTCCTTGCTTTTCTCTTATTCTTAGTTTTGTAGCCTGAGTCAGGTAGGGCGGGGCTAAATGATGATTGACATTATAACTCCTCCAATCAGATCCCTGCTAGATTATGATTTAAGGGATCTGATTGGAGGAGTAATAATGTCAATCATCATTTAGCCCCACCCAACCTGACTCAGAAAGAAAAGTCGGGCTGACAGGGAAGATGTCATGAGAGAAACGCTGTATAAAGGTACATATTTTTAAATATATATATCTTTACAAAAATGTTTATTTCATTAGTAGAACCTTCTAGTATTAGTTTTGAGGTGACAGGTGCACTTTAAGGCCTCTTTCCACTCCCCAAGTTTTGTGCAAGCCTGTCAGACTGACTCAGCAGATTCAGCTACTCAGATGCAATTGAAATTAATACCATCTGAAAAATCTAACAAAAACCTTTGTGCCATCCTATCAGTTAGTTAAAACTCAAATCCCCATTTTTCCCTTGGACACCTTGGAATTAAATGACATTGGAACGTTTACACTTTTAGTGGGATGACATCACATTCTACTAAGCTTATGAAACTCACAGTAAATCTGCATTAGTCCCATGCAGTAGTGGCCCTGGCCCTATTGGCGCCCTAGGAAACCCGCCACCCGGTGCCCCGTCCCACCCTGT
>WMED01006249.1:1659-18653 GCA_019650415.1 Pipa parva | reverse complement strand
GAGGGGGCGGGGTTTCGCGAGGGGGCGTCGTCGGGGGAGGGGGCGGGGCAGCGCCGGAAGTGGGGGCGCCGCTGGAGGGGGGCGCCTAGGGCGCCAATAGAGCCAGAGCCGGCTCTGTGCATATGGACCCTTAACTCTCAAGTATCTTATGTGTGGTAGGTTTAAAGAGATACTCTTAGGCAGAGGAAAGCTCTTAATCCTTTTTAAAAAAATAATCACAGTATTTGCTTTTCTGTCAGTTTATCAGGAGAATTATTGAATTAACTCTGGTCATCTGGTGTGATCCTATTAGTACCATTGTCACATGATGTCACCATTTTGTATATACAAGTATGAAAGAAGTTTTCTTTCTCCTTGCACCTAGTTAGCCTCAATGTGTTGGCATTTCTTTAGGGGACATTCATGATGAGGCCATGATTTTTCTTATATTTAACTATTTACATTTGTGGAGAGATTTGTCTTACTCTCTTTTGCAGCCTTTTACTGTTAAACATCTACCAGTCTCATTTCCTTTTGGTAAATTGTAATCTTGCTGCATTATTTTCTTCCATCACATTTCAGTGATTATAAAGGGACTGTAGAGATATGCCACAATTAGTTTTAGCCTTTCCATTTGTTATACACAGGATTAGGCTCTACAATGGATTAACCTAAAGTCAGTTTAAAGCATTATTTTCTTTGTCTTTTGAGAACATTAGTCCATGGATTCTACTTGCTAATGTGCAGCCCTCAGCACAGGGAAACTGATACTGAATTAAATGTTTTTCCATTATGTACGCTACCTTCCATTTGTATAATGAAGCCAAAGGACAGTATAGTGCCTTACAATTACTTGGTTGTGATTCGTTCAATTATCAACATAATTTTCATAAAGTTTGTTACTTGTTTGTGTGGGTTTCCTTCCATAATCCAAACAAAACATAATAAGTAAACTAGAGTATAACTAAACTGGTCATAGCCTGTGTCTGTGTGCATATTGCATAGGGAAACTAGATTGCAAGCTCCACAAGGACAAGGACTGTGGTAAATGGTGAGACTCTGAAAAGCCCTGCAGAATATCTCATAGCTATATAAATCAGCACAATACATAACTATTAACCTTTATGTGTTAAAAAGCAGCAACATTTATATATCATTACATTTCAGACTTTAAAATTAAAAACTATTTTAAAAATATTTTCTTCTTTTATAATATTTTTAAGTTGAATTTTATCTCTCTTATTCAACTGAATAACTTAATAAAAAAAAAAAATACTGGCTTCAATTTTTTTAAACCATGTGTCCAGTTTCGTTGTTGTATTATGGTTTATTTTTATGCTGATGTCATTTCAGTGCCCCAAAGATGCTGAGATCTGCACCACAATAGAATTGTTGTCTTTGTTTAAAAAATAGTCACCAAACAATTTCAGTGGTAAGGTGCCCAGGTGAGTGAAATAATAACTCAAATGCTAAGGGACGGCAGTAAATAATTCAAGTCAACCATCTCCCTAACCTGCTTGTGTTTCATTTAATGTGCCATACAAACCAACTATATCATTTTTATTTCCTTGCTTTGTTCACTATATTTTTGTGTGTTTTAAAGGATGACAGTAAAAATATAATACATCTCAAGAATGCATTGATTTACATATTTAATAGGCTGAAGTAGACGGAAAATAGAGCTAATGTTAAAGAATGTTTGTATTTCCAGTGAGTACATTATTAACTTGATCCGTTAACAACTTACATGGTCAGAACCATTTTACTTTTTTCTTTCTTTTTTTTTTTGAAAGTTCGGAAAGCAACAATTCAGGGACAAGATTGATTGAAGTGTCTTTTCCTGCAAAACTGATTAAATATCACTCTAGAGGCCAAGCCTTGAACCTTCATTTTCCACTCTATGTTTCCATATCCCTTCGGGGGACTTATTGATTTGTGTACCAGCCAAGTTTACTGACTGCTACATGAACAGCCAGGGAATAGTCTCCATAAAAATATATTTCTCATATAGAAGTAACAATTTTGCCCTCAGGCTTAGGAATTATCAAAACATTGTTTCTCATCCAAAGCTGGAAAACATAGCAAGGTCATCTTTGAATGTGCCAGAGGGTGGGTGTGGAGTCTGGCATCTATTTCACATTTGATGTCACACAGCACAAAATCATTTATATATATATATCACTACGGTATGATTCTTCTGTGACAATTTTCTCTACAGTAGATGGTTGTTAGATTAATGCTGCAGAATGATTAATAATGTTACCCATCTTTTTGTTTTACTAATTTATCTTTTGTTTGGTAACATGGAACTTAGTTTATGCAGCCATTGGAACTATTGGGGAAATCACATTAGCTTAAGGAAAGCCATGATGCTTTCTTGATCTTTATGGCATCTATTGATTCTTTCCAGTCTTTTCATTTTTCTATTAAGTATATTTAGTTATTATCTGAATATCGAGCAAGTCAGTTAGAAGTCAGTTTTCTAACCGACTTTTCTTTAGTAATATACATTCTTTTGCTATGGAAATTCCAAAAATCCCCAAGAGCTTGTCATTTATTTTTTTTAATTTTTTTTCCTGAAAATTCTAAGATATTTGTAATTGCTTCAATCCTCTGCTCTTCTTTATTTTCCATTGAGGCTTTAGATCATCCATTTGTAGTTTAAGTTCCATGGAAAAGAATCCCATGTAGGAGTTTAAGAGGAATTCCTTCTCCTCCATTGATTTATAAGTATAAATCAACAAGTAACCTGGAAGATCATCAAATGAATTGCCAAGATTCTTTGCTAACTTCAGTGGAACTGTAAGGGACCTCACGCACCTGTGTGCTTGTGGGCTCTTTCTTAAGGGAATGTGACTGTAAAATGCCATTCCGCATGCTAAACTGATGTTCCTTTGGTTATTGGCTTCCCTTTATATGACACTTGCAGTAAACAAAGAGAATGCACCCTTCTTTCATTAAGAGTATTTAACCCATTTATTACATTCCATCACTCAAGTGCCAGTTTGGAGTTTCAGTCTTCAGTATTTATTTATTACAAGAGTTGTGGTGAAATACCCAGGCATCCAGAGACATATACCCCTGTTCTACCCTTAGTACGGTGATTGACCGACATCATGATGTCATATTTGTTTTAAATAATAATGATTATTTTCAAGTTTCCTTGATGCATTTAATGTCATAAAATTATTTTATCTTTATATAACTCTCCTTGCCTGAACTAGTATGTTCCCCTGAAATATTGTGCTTTGTGTTGGTGATAGCACAATAAACTGGGATTTCACCAAATTATTTACTTAGTAGAAGCATGCCCTTATTCTTCTTTTTAGCTCCTGTGATCTTTGATGCATTAATTTAATGTAATAGTTTCTGATTGATATATATATATATAATATGACTTACATTAGAAAGCATACTTTTGCCTTCAGATTCATAATGTCAGATACAGTATATGAGTCATGAAAGCTTTGCCCTCCATTACTACTTGAAACACTGCATCACATCTAGAGCATCCTTGGCAGGAAATGAAGGTATACGTAATTAGAAAATAGAGAGACCACAGCCCTAATAACAGTAAAGTGCACAGAGTGCTTGCTGTAAGGTCATAAATAATTAGGGATAAAATATTTTTCAGTATTTCACATATACCTGCAATGTCCAGTTTAGCCAAAGTGCTTTTCAGATTGAATCAAATTCTTCTTCACACTGATTTAGGTTATTTGGAACAAGTCTGCAATATTATTAGTTGTATAATATCAGTTCACAAAGTCCTCTTAAGACCTTTATATTCATTTGTGTTACTAGAGAAAGAAGGATTTATAGAAGTTACACTTCCCTCCAAAACCATAGAGGAAACCTTTAAAGGGGCACTAAAACCTATTTGCATTGTTCATATCACAGTAATATGAACATTGGAGCTGACAAATCTAAAGGAGAATTAAAGTCACAATAGGAAAAGTGATATTTTACAACTTACATCCCACTCTTCACAGGGAACTGTCTGTAACAGTTGCTGCTCACCAGCTGATACCTTAATCTTCATTCATTACTTGCTGCTGCCTATCCTCTTGCATATCTTCATGCTTACAGGGAACTGCCCACGGCCTACAGTAGTGTTGCCATGCACATAATGCACTTTTCCATGGAAACTGAATAGACATCAGCTTTGGAGAAGGACTCGATCTTGCTGATGGAACTGAACACTCCCGCAATGAACTGGTAAATCTGAAGCAAACGATATAGCAGCACATGGGCTTTCTGCTTTCACCACCACTTTATGCTTGAAAGGGAGATACCAAGATGATGCTGGTGGCGGGTTATATCTCTGTAAATACCTGAATATTTATATTATAATTGATTTAGAAATAAAGTTGAGTTCTTCTTTAAGCTGAGGTGCCAAAATAATTACTGTATATTAATAATTTTGTTATGTTATCTGAGTGGACTCTAAAAAAAGGATATAATTTGACATTTGAGTTTGCCCCTATAGGCTAAGTAGATGGAATTTGCTTGTATCAGGTTGAAAGTTGCAATATGTTTGTTCAACCAGCTTCCATTGCACTGTTCTAAAAATAAATACAGCCAACATGTTAATATCCATTTATAATAATTCTTCCCATTCTCCACATTTTTTTCTTATAGCTGTTTGTTAACCTGATCCCCAGAATAAAATGTTCTACCAACTTAAATGCCAACTTGGATTGTCCTAGGAACAAATCTTTGCACACTCAGGAGGAAATTCTCTAAACTAGCATTTTTACAAATTGGCCATTAAAATGTCATTAAAATAATGTCATTTTTGTAAAAGTTGAGAGGTGAATTTGGAGTATTAAAATGTAAATTTTTCAAAAACTGACATATATTTAGTAAAAAGACTCTTTATTCAGTTATATTAATCCCAAATTCTGAAAAAAAATTATATAGATTCAAGTAAAAGTAAAGCTGGAATGTGCACTGGTAGGAATATTTTTGATTAACAAAAAATGTCTTTTTATTGTAAACTAATTGCCACTTTCAAGGTTTAGATTGCCAAAAAACTCCAGGACACTGGTTTTAAAGTCAAGGTTGTCAAGAAAAAACTGGAAAAGAGAAAGAAAATGCTAATAAGGGAAAAAACACATAAATAAAGTAAGGTGGATGACTGTAAAAAAAGTATAATAGACACTGCTCTAATTTGGGTTTCAATATGACCTATATGCAGATGATAGAAAAATATAAATAGACACCCCTGCACTAACTCCTGGATTCCAGATTTAAATCTCAAACTGTCTCCTGGCAATCTCCTCATGGATGGCCTACAGTTATTTCAAATTAAATCTTAAGAACCAGGGCTGATAATGATTCCACATAGACCTGTTTCTACTCCTGGATTTTCCAGTACAAGGTGTTTATTAGTACTGTCTAGATGTGTATGTATCCC
This sequence comes from Pipa parva, assembly GCA_019650415.1. NCBI lineage: Eukaryota > Metazoa > Chordata > Amphibia > Anura > Pipidae > Pipa > Pipa parva. Next base: position 13,255 of record WMED01006249.1, on the reverse strand, counting down.
CTTGTGTTTGCTGGTTATAGTTCTGATAGCATTTCTTTTGGGCTAGGTTCTAATTTTTTACCACAGATTTTGGTTTTGGGTTCTGATTTTTTTTTCTTCATTTCAAAACAAACCATATAAATACAAAACAGAGTAAAAGTACATGCCAGGTCAAACTGGGAGCAAACAATTGGCAGACCAACCAGGGATTTAGAAATCTGTGTCACAAATGTGGGTCAAAAATCTAAGATGCCAAGTGGTGAGACAAATACATAACCAGTAGGCAGATCAAGCATCAAACTGAGAAGTTCAAAATTCTAGTTCTAAAAACACTCTTCATCAATACAGCTCACTAAACCAAATTGCTTTGGCAGTGGAGTACGGGGGAGTAGTCCTTTAAAGAGCTCTGCTGTAACGGAATTGAATCAGATAGTCAGAAGCCATCGATGCTATAATGGATCATGACAGGCGGGTAACACATTTTATAAAGTCTAATGACTTACAATAAGTCTTCATACCTTTTATAAAGGTAAGTCCAATGAGCAAGTAGTGTGTTTTTGAAAATATTGGAGTAAGGATATTCAGTCACATGTACAAACGCATATACAACATTTTTATATTTTTTTTGTTTCTTAATATAACAATAAAATACATAAGAGTATTGACTTCATTTGTAATGTGACTCTGAACACATGTTTTTGGTTTATAGAGATGGAAAGATATATTAAAATTATTCTTTTTAGCCATAAAAATTACCCTGACAACTCTAATGGATAGATCTGTCTAAACCACAGTAAACTATTACTTACTGTTTCAAGCAGTACTTTCCTTATCAAACCAGAGAATTTGGTTTCAGCCCTAATATCTGGATTACCACGTTGACTGTGGCTGAAAGCAGCCAATTAAAATGTTTGAAAACCTTAATAGCAAACCCATTTCTGCTTTGTCTCCTGCATGCCACATCACATTGCACAAGCTAATTGCATTCAGATTACAATTTTAAAAGCCACATCCTGTACAATATATAATTTTCTAATGATTCATTTCAAGAAAATGGATCTGTTACTTGCAACCCAAGTCTGCTTTTATTGTAACCGCAGGTGTTGCTTTGAAACAAGTTCAGTTTGACACCTTATTGCTTTTGGTATCTAATCTTGTGCTTCAAGACATATTTAGTAGTGGAGGTTTGAAAAAGCCTTAATGTCAAGTGTTGTGCAATTTGAACAGTTTAAATATTTAATATTATTTGACTGAAACATTAACAGGTGCCATTAAAAACAGATATGTCTCATGTGTAAGGAAAAAAAAGCATTGGGAAATAAAATTGACTAATTGCAAAAAATATGAGCATTTGTATAATATAGTAGTCATGTTATGAAAATGAAATGCAGATTCAGGTTAAGGCATTTCCAGATCAACTATATTTTAATGTGAAATGAAGTCTTATTACGCATCTACACATTCGCCATAACATCTTTACAGGAGAACAACATCAGGGGATTTGAGATTATACCTTTATTGGCTAATTGAGAAGAACATTGCAAGCTTTTGGGATATTTAAATACCCTTACTCAGTGGATAGGCCATATTATCCTGAAAACTCGTAATAACTATTATTTTAAATCCACCTTTATTGTTTTCTAAATAAAAAAAAAATGATTCACACACATGAAAATGTATGTTTGTATAGAATGCATCTAATAAAATGTTCTGTTAAAACAATAATAACTGCGTGTCATTGACTACAAATGTATGCAGCGGATTATGATTCCAATGCCAAGGGACATTTATCAAGTAATCAATGTACAGTTATAATGCAACTGGCCACACTGATCAGAGATCAGATACATTTACTGGTATCTGGTAAAGCTCATATACAATAATTCACCTGGATACCACTATATTTTGTAGTAGAGACAAATTTATAGCTATGTTGATAAAAATTCTGCTGAAATCTGGAATAATTTTAGAATAGAATAAAATTATTCACTTTTGGTAAATAGTTTTTATGACAACATAAAAGCTGAATGGTAAATTTTAAGTTTTATTACCATGAACATTAATTAACATTAATTAAGTTAGACATGACATAAGATATTTATTACAAAATAATGTTAATAAAATTCTCTAAACTGAAGAGAAAAGTCAGTTTGTATCTTGTAATACTTTTTCATGCAGTTAAATCCAATGTCCTTTAGCATGTGCAATATAATAACTTTTGAAGTTAAAACATCCACAGATGTGGTGTGTATTCTATTTTATAACTGTAAAGTGACATTTAAACACAATTTTTTGCACTAATGTCAGCTTTCTGAGTTTATTCTTTAACATATTGCTGAAAAATGCCAACATGTGAACTCAGGGCAAAATTTATTAAAATCGTAAATCGCGATATCGAACTATTGTTACCGATATCACAATATTGGTAAAAATCATTTGATATTGTGATTTTGATAATATTTAGGATTTTAATAAATTTTGCCCTTAAGGGTGAAATTGAATAAACTTGGAAAGACCGCTCTCGGTCTTTCTGAGTTTACCAAGTGAAATCTCGCATTGTTCTTGTGAGATTTTTTTTGAGTTTTTCAATCTCATTTTTTTTTTTTACATTTTTTGATGGTAAGGTAACCATGCTATTAATATAAAGTATGGCTACCTTTCCTTTGAAAAAAATTGAAAAATCGAGATCGTAAACTCAATCTGAAAAACTCAAAAAAATCTCATGAGAATAATGCGAGATTTCACTCGGTAAACTCGGAAAGACCGAGTTTAATAAATTTTGCCCTAATTATAAGACTCATAGTTATGGTAAACAAACAAATGAGACACAAAAACAAATGCAGTGTTTATTCATTGAAACCTTGGAAAGTGGAAATGCTTTAATGAAATATTTTCTGTACCTTGAATTGAAGTTACACTTACAGAAGATATCCCTCACATAAATTCAATTAAAAAACTTGGCACCATGGCAGGAAAGCACATTGAAGCATTATTTGATAAATGGCCAATGGTATGAAAAGAAATGCACTGATCCTTTTTGTCGAATCATTAATGCTTATTAAAGTGAACTTGACATGTTCAATTAAATGGGCTAATTTTACAACTGGGTTACTGGAAACATAAATATGAACCCAATTATTTTTGACCTTGTGCATAAATTAAGTGACCCATCTTCCTCTGGTAAGCACTGCCATGCTTCTCATTACAAGCTGGTTACTGTTTTATTTCCTCCAGCATTGCCTTTAACAGTTACTGTACATTTGTAGAAAATGTTGGTTTAGGGCCAAGCATGAATCTAAAAAAAAAAATTCATTTTTTTAATTCCCCACTTATTAAGTAGACAGATGATGCATTTGGAGGGGGGTGTTACCCATCAAGGTGTGAATTGTTGCTAGGGTGTCTTGGGCATAATCTAGCTCTGAATATACTACTATTCATTATTTTATTTAGCTATAAAGCCAGCCTTTTTTAAACTCCCGTAAAATAAAGTATATGAATTTTTAAAGTTTTTGTGGAGTAGCTTCTAACAGCTTCTTCTTTTGAAGAAGATAAGGTTGGTTCAGTATAACTAGTAGAAAAACTGCCATAAACAATTTAACCACATTTTGAAAGAAGGGTGTTTTTGTGATCTCCCTCCTCTTGCTTTCATAGAAGGAAAATAATGAAGGTTCAGATAGGCTTCACATCTCACAAAAATCTGGAAGTTTCCATATATCAATATTAATATAAATCCTTCTACCAATGGCATCCTGTTATCAGTCTTCCTGAACTCACTTCAATCTCTCTTTATTTAACAATATCTATTCCAGACTAACCTGTAGGATTATAGTATATCTGCAGGCAAATGCAGGGTAGCAGAAACCCTGGCAGAAATTCATATCCTTTCCTAATCATTTTAAAAATATAAACACAAATATCTCTCAAGTCCTAAATTAAAAACAGTGCAGGAGGGGTTGTGACTAGATATATACTGTATATTATATATTTATATATAAAAAGAGAGAAAAAGGGAGGGAGTAGGAAAATATGAAAAATCATGCAGATAAATTTGCTTACTATTCCACAAAAATCGCCATGTGTGTTGGCGAAAAGATGGTGGCAAAATTATCTAAATGTTACTACCCTGCTCTAATATATCACAATCAAGGAAAACATGGCTGATCAAGCTCATATAGCCTAGGCTTATACTTTGATCACTACTAACACACACTATAATATTTTAACTGGTCTTATAAACTCAGTGCCAAACTGTGGGAACCACCAAAATTACCACCAAGCTTTGGAAAAAAGTACAATGGATTGGGAGGATGCTGATGTAACCAAAATTAACTTTATTGATACAATAATGCTCAGTGTATTTTATATCACACAACAATTAGCCACAAGTACAATCCTCTTAAAGTAGCAGACCCCATATAGCATGTATACACCACAACTCAGTATTTCAATAAAGTACACTTTCTCCCCATTAAATTAGTAGAAACAAAAAAACTAGTAAAAACTATATGAATTGAATTGATTTTGAATCTAAATTTATTATCATATGAATAGTGAAACACGTTACTCTAAACTATAAACTTATTTTTGCCCATCCTCCATATTCTATACAATTTAAGGAACATTGCACACACCAAGTCAATTCATCAAGTCAAAGTGGCCAGTGAAAACTAATTATATTATATTAATTATTTTGTAATTTAATAATGTGAATACAACACAAAATCATGCCCCACACTATAGTGCTCTACATCCATCATGTGATCAATTTACTAAACTAAAATAATTTTACAGTATCTTTACACTAAATCAAGTGATATTTACACACCAAAAGTTACTCATGCAATTATCCAGTGCCAGCAGCAGAATATCCAACACATCAACTAAAGTGACTTGTGTAACATTCTCTATCACATTCAAGAACTTAGTGATTACTAGTGTTGAGCATTATCATCGGATCAATTATTGATTTTTGAAATCATCGAATGGATAATCATTAGCCGATGACGATTATGTCTATTTAAATCATAGCCAGCAAGAATGCAGCTACAATTTAGAACCCAATTATTTCCCTATGGAAGTAATTAGGTATAACCCCCAGCTCTAAACCCACTTGCAGCATTCCTGTAAGTATCTGAATACAGTTTATATTATTCAAATTAGTACTTATCCACAGATTTACAGAATTACACAGTGCCACCTGTTGGTGAGAAATAGAATATAAACTGTATTCAAATTAGTACTGATTCCCAGAATCACTCTCTTTGTGAGTAGTTTTTTACTCTCCTGTATAAAATTGTCGCAGCAAATGCTTTAAAGGGATTCCAGTCTTGGCGCAGCCAGGGTCTCGCCGAGACTGAAATCCCTTTAAAGTGTTCGTTGATGTCCGCGTGGAGGACATCAGCGAGCGCATAATAGTCAGTGCGAAGTGAGGCGAAGGATCCGCACCTCACTTCGCACTTTGGTGAATTCCCTTAGACTAATTTGACAGGTTCCAACAGTGCTTACGGAGCACTTCTCACCACTTTCTGCACAGATAATTTTCCTATTCATCAACCATCAAAGTCTGTAGCAGTAGTGGATTTGTCAAGGCATATTGTGTAACATTTTCCAGTTTTATTTTGCCAGATTGAAGTAGTGAATTAGGGAGCTCCTACAGTCCAACTGACTATGCCACACTACACAAGGGATGGCTATGGGAATCCACTGTTTAGTGAATAAGGAGTAGAGAATCGGAGCGAAGTGATGAGAATTTACTTCAGCAGTAAAATTCTCTCTTTGATGAATAAGTGCCATAATTTCACAGTTAGAAAACTTAAAATCAAACCCATTAATGCAAAAGAATGCTGGGGAAACAGACAAAAAGTTGTCACATTCTTATATGAATAGAGATGAAAAGGAGAAAAGACTAAAGCAAGGAGTTAAATAAGGTTTCACTCTTAAATAATCTACGGTAATAAATGTATTGTTCTACAGAACATGAGGTGCTGAGTGATTTTCAACACTCCCAGAAACTCTGAGCAGATACAATAAGATTATTTGTTTCAAGGTTACCAGAGGACATTGTTTTCTTAAAGCATGTTATGGAAAAATGGATTCCACATCTGTAAGAGCTGTCACTCTACACTGCTCCAACCTGAGACATACTGTGTGCTGAAGTTATCAGCATATAGTAAAGGGGGCTTCAGTATTTATCTTGTGTACGGTTCTAGAACATTTTGAATAGTATATATAAATAACAATGTTTTGTTAGTACTGGAATGTTGTAGAGGAGACTAAAATAATTGGCCTTCATACAGTGGAATTAAAACATTATGGAAAGTTGTTTTCAACTTGAAAAGAATCTGTTTTGCTGATGAGCTTTATGTGTACATAGTGTGTGTGTTTTTGTTTACATTGTTTTTAGTGCACAGATGATCAGTCGACTTTAATATTACTTTAAATAAATAAGAATGAATGAAAAAAGATTTTCATTGAATTTTAAAGGTTTAAATGGAATAATGTTTCTAAAATGTATCTCCTTCTCCACCCACACCGTGCAGCGCATTTTAACATTTTAGCTATATATATGCTTAGCTTGCTGAGCAAGATTTGGAGGTCCTGCAGAGACTTTTTAAGCTGAACCAGCTGGGAGAGATTATTAAGGGCAGTTCTCAGTATAGGCAGGGAAAGGTTTTATTGTTGTGGCCCATAGTGTTGAACCCTTTGTTTTTTCTTTATTTTGAGTTTAGGTATTCATTTAGAAACAGAATATGTTATGAAGTCAAGTTGTTTATAGACATGGTAGAACCAATCCAATTCTCTGTGCGAATGTACGTATGCTGCAAGGCTGAAGCTTTTTTCAGTTTTTTTTATGTCTGTTTAAAAGGGAACTAGTTCCGAGAGTGGTTGGAGGTTCATCAGTCTCACAGCGCACATGCAGGTTGTGTGACTTCTGCAAGAAAATAAACTTTTTCCAGTTTTCAACTATTTTATTTTTTTATGATTTTAAAAAAAGTTTGGATAAAATTCACATTTTCCAAGAGCCATGAGACTCCCTAATCTTATGTAGAATAAGTGAGTTTTGCAAGACTGAAGCCTTTTCATTATAAGTCTGTTAAAAAGTACAATTATTTAAATGTAGTGGAACCATCAGACTCCTTGTGCACAATATACTGAGTGAGTTCTGCAAGACTGTAGCCTTTTTAAATGTTTATCTTTTAGGGGGTAATTCAGGAAAGTGCGAACTCACCTTGCGATGCTTCGCATCAGCTTGCCGAGACTGATACGCGCTCCCTGGTCTCCTGCACGCGGAGATCAGTGAACGCTTAAAGGGTACTTCGGCGAGACGAGGCGACTCGAGTGGTCGCAAGGTGAGCCGAAGTACCTTTAAAGTGTTCACTGATGTCCGCATGTAGGACATCAGCGAGCGCGTAACAGTCTCTGTGAGCTGATGCGAAGGATCGGGAGGTGAGTTCGCACTATGCTGAATTACCCACTTAGTCTTATAAAAAAAGTAAATTGTTCTGAGACATGTTGGTTCCCTTTAGACATGCAGCACACATGTACAGTGTAATGATTCCTGCAAGGCTGAAGTCTTTTGTCAGTCAGACATCTAGTTTTTTTATTATGTTTTATTTAAAAAGTCTGTTAAATCATCAATCACACCAGGAAATAATTTTTATATGAATTGACACAACTGTTATTCCTATGTAGTACTTAGAAAATATTCTTTGAATTTGAATTTCTGATTTTTATTGGTTAGCTTTGTCTCTGTCTACAGTAGTAATTGCAGCTAAATTGGACTTTCTGGTGCTCTACATGAATATAAATTTTTTAAAGTTCCATCAGAAACTAAAAAACTAGGTGGGGTTTGTTTACTTAACAGATAAAATAGTGCTACAATTACAAGAAAGAAAAACAAAATCAGGAATTTAACTTCAAAGTAAACATTTGTACTAGTTCTATGTAAAATAATGTGAATCTAAAAGGGATCGGGGGAGTGGGGTGACAGTTTTTCCTGTAGACTAAGTATGGATTTTTCCATAGGAGCAACAAGTGACAGTGATGGAACCACCAGTCATTGTGAAATGAGGTTAGCCAAGAACTGAAAGAAATTTCCAAAAAATTGAAAATAAAAATCTTGCAAAAGCCAACTTTCCCTATATCACCTATGACGGCAAGAAAATGCTGAGACCACTATTTATTTAATTGTCTACTGAGGAATTGAGTAATTCAATATGTTCAACAGAGACCTGGGTCTGACCTTGCTCCACCTATAATAATAATCTAGATTAGTGGGGTCTGATAAGGAGGATGGTACAGACACTGAGGCAAACAGTAGTAATGATGATGATGGGGTTAATGATGAGGGCATGCATGAAAGCCAAACTTCTGATTGAGATGTCCAATAGAAAGTATAGATATAGGATAGTCATAGAGGTAAACAGTTACTGAACTAAAATCAGTAAAATTCAGAACACATCCTATATATGCTAAGGATATATGTCATTTTCAATTCCAAAAATGTAAATAATTTTTTTTAACAAAATTCTTGCAAAATCTTGCCAAAGTTCATCCTGACACCATGTGATAATAAAGGCAAGGCAGGTGGAAAATACAAGAGAGCTGCTATTGGGAAATAGACAATGTGGGCCAGATAGGCTGCAGGGGGTGGAAAAACTCCATCACCAAGGAGATTACAGGGCCATGTCTTTGGTGGTGCAAATCTTCCTTAGCATCTTGCTACAAAAGTTGGAATCTTGGGTGGTGCTAATATAAAAAATATTTCTCTAAAGTATATCCTAGATACCAATCGTGTGACGCACACCTTGCAATAGATAGCCATGCTGCCATTCGGACAGTCACATAAGGCTTGGTGGCTCGCAAAGGACCAATCCACTGTCACATTTCTTTCTACTCTGCTTTGCCTTGAAGATTGTCACCTGTGATTTGTGGGGTGGCAGAAATAAAAGTAACTTGGACTTGCTTTCTATGGCAGCCTCATTGATGAAGGAAGAGGAAGCACTCCACGTCCTAAAAGGCAAAAGGGTGAACCCACTTTCCCCAGAATCAGTCTATTTAGTGGGAAAGTGATCGCCAGCATCGTTTAGCTCCCTGGAGACCCTACATCATGGTGTCTCTGAAGGTTTTCTAAACAGAGCACTGGTGCCCAGCTTAAATGGATCTGTACCTATTAAGCCTGGAGTGACACAAATAGGGCAATTTAACACTGTCTCCTGTAGCAATTCAGTTTCCCTAGTTCAGTCTCAAAGGAAGTGCTTATCTGATGACCCATAACTGTTTCAAAGTGGTGGAGAACATAAGGGAAAAGATGGGTATCAAATTGTCACTGGCAGTCTGGTGGTTTAACACCCGAATTTCCCTGGAAAATGGCATGGCATCCCAGATCATCTTCATATATGGAGAACTTCCAGTTACAGAGAAGACTGTGACATCACCAAACAGGTTTCAATTCCTCTTCCCAATGTGCAAGAATGGAAAACGAGCTGAAAAACCTGAACAGCATTACTGGGATACTGCATGCACAATTCTCTATTACATATTTGAGTCCTCTTATTTGTTTTGTTTTTAAAATGAATAAAAAGTAAGTTTCCTCCCATTATAAATACATTTTAATTCATTATGTCTGTCTAAAGCTTTCAAAGTATTTTTGGGAGTAAAGATGAATGGAGAAGACTGTATAGACACTGTAGCCTTGGCCGATAAAAGAAGAATGCATTTTTTCCATTTTACTTTTGTCCATGTTCTGGGTACAAACGGCAGAAACATGAAAGGAATTTTTCTCTACTTCTTTGTTTTTTCAAAGGGACATTTTGTTCAAGATAAAACCTGATACAGAAATTTTAGGTTGGTCAACACATAACTACATGTTTTTGCACTTGACACATCCTGTGAGGTTTATTAATGGAAATCATTGTCTTGCTATACATATGATTTAGCTTACAGAGATTACTAAGGTAGAATTTATGAGTGTTTTACAATTTTTGAAAAATGTTCTCCCAACTTATTTTTTGGGGAAATCTGTTACAATCACTATATTATTTAGAAGGACAGTGATTAGACAAGATTATGGTCAGAATGACAAGGGTAAGTTCTTTCTTGCATCTTGAGGGTAGGGAAATCTTAGAAATGCCATGGAATAGTTTTCCTTAAATGAAATGTTGGAAAATGCAAATGTATTTGAAGAGAAGAAATTCTCTTATAAAAAGCTGAAGTTAACACTTCAAGTTTTCCAGTCATTCTGGCTAATTAGTAAGTTAATCACTTAATGGTAAATAATATTCTTTTTTTATACATCTTAAATTTAAGAAGGATTAACTATAAAATGATATATCTGAAATATCAATAATGCTCACTTTGTCTTGGTAAAAAGAATAGAAATGTCACACAAAAATAAATACATTAAATGTAATAATAACTTTTAAGCAGTTTAATAAATTCTGCTAAACTCTATAAAAATGTGTATCAACTTATGGCAGATTTGTTTGCCAGGCAGGTTTGTATGACAAGCAAAGTGATTTAAGCACAGAAAAGGATGGCCGTGCTTGGATAGGGTCATATTGTTCCATAGAGTAATTATAAAGCTTTATATATGGACAGCATCATGCATGTTTAAACATGATTAAATCGGGCTCTGCTGATTGCATTAGCAATCCCACTGGGGAATGTGAATAATATCTCTAATACAGTAGGGATATAGATCTATTGAAATGAAAATGAAAAATCCAAGCCTTGAACAACAATTTTTGTAATTTATTTTCTAACATTTAGGAAAACTACAGTTATATTGTTGAAATAAGAAACAGAATTTGGTTTACTACATCATAATAGCCTTCTCATGCCACGTTTATTATAATTCACTGTAATAATGCTCTCACTCAACAAATACAAATGCAGTTATGTTGTTATGTATGTTGACACTTGTCAGAAAATCAGGGAGATGTTTGTCCCTTTTAGAGTAATTGAGATAAATGTATCCATATCTCTTGTTCTTCACTGATCCATAATGTATTTGTAGTACGTAACTGTATTAACAAAAAATTCTTATGAATAAATTATGAATCAGAACTGGAAAGAATTCCATATGACTACTGAAAACAACCAGTTCATATTTAGGGTCATGCTTATTCATTTTCTGTATATGCAGTACAAGGCTTACACAGTGCTGGGGGAAGATACCGTTACTGTTTCTTCTATCTTTTATATGGCAGATTTAATACATCTTGTTTATGGTTAAAATGGTTTTCAAATGATTGTTCTCAGATTGACAGAAATGTACTTTTTTTTTTTTAACTGAAATGTAAAGTGAATTAAGATTATGTTATATTGTTTATGATGTATGTATTAGTAGTATACCACGAGGCATAACAGCTGTAAAATGATGGGAATAATTTCATTTGGAAAAAAATACAGTTTATTTATATTCACATTAATTATTGTGTATTTCTGACAATTGTAGGCTGTTCTAAACTCTTTATAAGACATTTTTATGTTGTATCCAAAACAGATATGTCTAATGGGAGTTAATGCTGAGTTTTTATTTTTTTCTCCTTGCATAGGAGCAATCATTATTAAAAAACATATGAATTAAAATCTGATTACATCATAAAATGCCCCC